>JAPYZJ010000366.1:0-67937 GCA_030522765.1 Ophioninae sp. B BG-2022a
TTGGCAAATTGCACGTTTCCTCATGGATGATACAGACGTCAAGGAACTTCGAGGCGTGTTCTTTGGTCCTCTTGTTGTACTCCATCATCATTCCCCATCCCGAGGTCCTCGCTTTCGTGGTCTTTTTTGTCCAAGCCCCAAATTCTTCGCAATGAGTTCTTCCGCTTGCCTTCAAAGACTACTTTTGCCTGGTCCTCGTTGTCGTCTCGGGCCGTCTCCAACGCCTTCCTCATCATCGACTCGGAGAGAAAATTTTCGCGTTGGTTCCGTTAGGCAATCACAATGAATCAAGGGGACGCCGCTGCTCGCTCGTTCGTGGATTACATTTACGATTGTTGTAAATTACGCGCGGTTGTAATTTCTCCGCTTGCCCTCCCCAGTCGCATCCCTCTCGAGGCTTTGGGGACTCTGTTGCTCCTTTATCTTCAAAGCCATTGGCTTCACTTGGTCCCGGACATATTTTGTCCATCAGCCTGGTACTTTTGCACGAACCGTTTGACACGGAACTGTCGTGAACTTGTACTCAACGCTTTTCTTTTTTTTTCATTTTTCGGTCATGCAGAATCCACGGCCACGAGACTTCGCAAAAGCGCGATGATATTTTTTGACTTCAGCATCGTGATCTTCCCGTTGACCCGGACCGCAAGACCCGTCCAAGGATCTGGGTGTCAGCATATATCCGGATGTTTACGGCCTCAACGGTAAATCCAATGGAAACGACCTTGATTGGATTCGAAGAAACAGCTATCGCAAATAGTACTTGACCGCTGTTATTGCGTAAGGGACCTCTTCATTTGAGACATACTGCGAGCTTGCTTGGGTTCCTAGAATCTGTCCGAATGGGTTCGGATAATCGTGGCTTTACCGTATTCGACCTTGAACCTTGCGGGTCATCTGAAGAAGAAAAAAATACGATCTGTTTCTTAAAATAGACATTTAGTAAGACTTGACCAAGCTTCCTTTGTTATTTTGTTCCAATCATCGATAAATTGCTCTTTCAAGAAATACGGAGTTTAAAGTTTGGATAGTTATGTCGTTTCAATCACAAGTTTACCTTCAATCTGCAGATTTCTTCACCACACGTCAGCTTTTCCACTTCTATTCAAGTTGCACGAGCGACGAGTGATTCTTTGAATTTCTCAAAGTAGCTTAATCCCTTTAAAAGAAGATGTTCGTTATGAAAATAATAATAATCATCGAGTCGTTAATAAAAAATCGATTTTCATCAACGCATTCGTAAATCGTCGTAAAAAATATAAATAAATCGATTGATAAAAAAACATCGGAGCTTTATTTAAAAATACGCTATTTACACAACAGCTCATTGGTTACGTTTTTTTCTTCTTCATGTTGATTTAAAAAAAAGAAACATATACAAGAAAATTCTTACACTTAGGTACATTCAACATGTTTTTGGGATTTGTCGCAAGGACAAATCTTGAAGTAACGCGAATTTCTTACGTTTATCGAATCACTTATACTCTTCTGACAAATCATTTGTTTTTTTTTTTTTTTTTCGTTTTCATTCCGTACCGCCCTTCCTCATTTAGGATTTACATACTCTAATGCAAGCTGTTTCGTCTCACCTTTTCTTCCTTCTCGCCGAGACTGTCGAACGACCTCATAGAGTAATGAGGTAATTGATATTCGTTAATTTCCTTCTAAAATATATAATTCTCTGGCTTGTAACGCTCGATCGTTCGTTCGATCATTACCCTCCGATCCACCTCGATAAATTTCTTTCGCGCGCGCGCATTTTTTTTTAAATCCTAGTAAAAGTTGATTGATCCGATGAACCAAGTTAAGGAGTTTCCAGACATACGATCGTAGCGTAAAGTAAAAAATAATGTAAAATCGACGTAGGGGTTGATACTAATTTTTTTTTTTTCGTTTTCTACGGTAACAAGATTATTGACGGAATCGATCAGCGACGCTTGACGGTAACGAATTGTACTAAATGACAAAGATCCTGGTCGCGATGTCTGACGGTAATAAAATATACTAATTAAAATGGCGAAAAGGCGAATTATCAACTTTGATAAAAGTTTCCAAGAGGAACTCAAAGATTGCCTCCAGTCCTTCTGCGAATGAAAATGTCGTAATTAAAATCGTGAACGAAATGATTTTCTTCAACTAAGCAGGTTAAGGACATGACGAACATCGACATAACCTCACAAATTTTCGAAATCCGTTTTCTCGGCGTCGATTAAGTTTACGGCGAAAAATCGAGCATCAGTCTTCGTAGAATTCATAGAGACAGACATAGATGCTTGAATTTTACGATAAAAATGTTTCGCCCCAGAGAAATTGCGATTTAAAAATTTCGACTATTTGGCACTCGTCTGTCACGTGGTACGTCTTCGACATGTCCTTAAGTCAGCGTTTCAAAATTCGGGTTACATTAGACACAAAAATGATACGTTTAGATCGCGGAGAAAAATTAGCACTGAATGATGATTCGAGAAGCAAGAACTAATAGAGCTAGGAATTCCAAAGTATCCATAAAACGAGGTTATGTGCGAACGACTCGACTTCCATTATAGCGAGTACGACATTTCATCACCAGGTATCGTGGCGGTTGCATAAGAGGTCTTGTATTCTGATATCGGCTAAACAGGTCCGACTAATCGCCATATATATTTGTTTCAATGGAAATACAAACTGATTGACCAATCGAACGAAAAATAAGAATACGTCCAAACATTATAAATTATATTAAAATTCGTTTTCTGTTTCATACAGTATTTCTTTGGAGATTTCACGAGTGAAATGGGATCGAATGATTTTGTCGTTTGCAACTGTGCACGTCGAATCGGACGAGACGTCATCAGACGTTCCACAGCGTCGTTTCAAGAGCAAGAAAATTCCAGCATTTTGGTAACTCCAATTATTTTTAGAAACCCATTGGGTCTCCACGGAGTTACTGAAAAGGTACTCCTTATCGCCGTTCTTGGAATGGCCCAAGATGACTTTCCGTTGACGGTAATTCGTGGATCAAAAAAAAATTCGAAAACTGACTTCCGGTAACGTTTCTCGCTTTTTTTTTACATAATAGATAATTAAGCTCGGATTTTGTTTTCGTCCCCGTTTCGTATCGGTTTTCCTTTTAATTCACGTTAGGAGTTGAAAATTCGCGCATTTTTTGCCGACGATCGCGTACATTTTTTCTCGCAATCACAAATGGTATTTTCTTTCCTCACAATATTATTATCAGACAACAAATTTACACGAATTACGGCAGTTACGGTGATATTCTTTAAATCTTAAAGTACTTCGACCATTCGGCAACTCGACCGCTATCCTTCGCGCTCAAAATTTCTTCTCGTCCCTCTCATTTCTTGCTTCGTATTTTTTTTTGTTTCTTTTGTGTTCTTCACATTTTTGCAAAAATAGAGTTTTCTCACGTTCTAGACTACGCGTGAAATGTACTATGTGGTTTTTTAAATATTTCGCGATTCGGTATGAATTTTCGGTATTTCTCTTCGGCTTTGTAGCGCCGTCGTCGCGAACTTATCATTGAGAAATCTTCGGCATCTCTTTTCGCCTCTATTTTCAATGTCGAAGAATTCTCGAATATTCCGCAATTTCTGTAGCTCCGAATATCGTCTCGGCAGAATTTATCCTCTCGTCACCATCAAAATATTGCTCTTTTTGAAATTGTGACAAGAAAAACAAACCGAAGGCTGAAAACCGGAAATCTGTCGTTCTACGATTCGACTGATCGTGAAAAATGAAAAATCGACGCATAACTCGTTCAGCAAAAAAAATTTTCGAAAAAACTTTTCAAATATCCCAATGCTTTTTATAAACAAATATTCGATTTTATCTCGAGTCTTTTGATCCGAACGACTGGTTCGATTTTCAGCTGTCGGCAACTCATTCTTCGACTCTAGATTAAATTTCTCGCGTTGTGCGCGGCACGTCTGTGTGTGTATATGCGAGTGTGTGCGCCGAGTCACATCCGGACATCTGAGAATCACGTGCATCACCACGCGTTAAGAATGGAATGTTTTTTTAAATTTATTATTCGACTTGGGTCCAAGGCTCGAAGAGGATGAAATCTTAAGGAAAAATTCGTTTTGTAAAGCCACACAATCCTGAAGAGATATTGGTTGCGAGAAACAAAAATTATATAATTGTCCGTTGGTAAATTATAGATATAAAACGTTGGTAAATGTTTTAAGGCATTAGCGGTCTGCAATGTAATTCAAAAAATTCTTGGATTTCGAAAACCGCGTTGAGAATGATCGCTGAGTTGAAAAGTTACAACGTTCATCCATTTGCAGAAATTCCAGATTGCCGCATCACGAAGTTTACGATTGACCAATTGATTAATAACAATCTATTGAAATATCAAGATAGTACGCTTTCAAGATTGGACCACCAAGGATAATGACGTAATCATTATTGGTCAGTCCAGTCTGAACGGCTGGTTGTAATTCTAAATGGATCTGAACACGGCTTTCGTGACATTCGTAAGGTTAAACCTTGGACCCGCGAAACAAAGAAAAACATCTGGTGCGATCAACCGATTTTGCAGAATCTCGAAAAAAAAAAAAATCTGCCGTACAAGTGAGCCGAAGATGGGACCGTTCGCATCGTGACTCTCGGATCGTGTCACGAGAGATCGCGATACGCGACACAAGGAAAAAAAAAAAGACGTTGTCCTTTCCGAGACGAAAAAAAAAAAGAAAGAAAGGCTAATTATGTACATTTGATTTACAGCATATGTTACAGTCTTTTCTTTGGTAACGAACCGAAAGCTGATATGACGGTAGCTTTGGTGCCGGTAGCGGATGAGGTGAGAGTGGTGAGAGTTGGTTGGGACATAACGACGTTTGACTTGAGAGTAGTGCTCGCACCGGTAGCCACTTGATCCCACTTGCTTTTTCTTCGTTTAGCCTCGTCCTCGGCAATGCTCGGATTGTTGTTCGGTCTTTTGGCTGTGCCGGTTACAATTTCGATTTTAGTCTTTTCCTTCCTAGCTTTCTCGAGCTTGTCCATCTCGTTCTTTTGTATTCTCGCCAATTCCTCGTAATACGAATCCTTGCCCCATTTGAACGGATCGAAACGATCCGGTGGATAATTCGTGCCCATCTCGTTGATGCTACAAAATTGAATCAATTTTTCATAAATCGAAGGATTACGGAATTCCTTTCGTTGTTGGATGTGAAGATTCATGTCGAGGCCACCGGACTCCATTTTCCTGTAAAGATTGGCGATTTTTTCCTGCAACTCGAGGGAACACTGTCCCGTGGGCTCTGGCGGTATCGCCACGCCCCAAGAGACCTCGTCATCATCCTCCTCACCGTCACGACCACGGCCACCCTCCCTGTCATCGTCGTTGTCGTTATCTGAAACTAATTCTCCTTGACGTTTCGGGGACTGCGCAACGGCGTCGCGGCTCTTCCTTCTCGCAAACGCGTCATCGTCATCATCGTCATCGCCCGTCGTCCCGTTATTCGAGGCCCGATTCTCGTCGAGCGCCGTCGCAGTCCCCATCTCGTCGTCGGAGACAATCGTGTCGTCAAAATACGAAACCAAACGCTGAACCTTGGACGTTACGTCCGTGACCAAGGTCGGCGCGGTCTTGCTCCGTTTAAAAGGCTTTTTATCGTCGGACACGTTCGCCCGATTATGACGAACGTCGTTCAACCGACTGATAATATCCTCCTCCGGACTCCTCGAACCCCCGAATGGACTCTCCGTGATTTTACTAATTCGCTGATGCTGATGATGATGATGATGCGACGAGACATTTTGCTGGTTAGTCTCGTCGTCGGAGTGACGTCTTTCGGACGACTCGCGACGACGTTGGGCCTGACGATGATGATGCTGATCCTGTTGCTCCTCGTCCAATCCCTCATCACCCTCCGAATCGGTATAGGTCGCCGTGAGAGATGCCAGAGCAACACTTTGTACAGACATTGTTTAAATTGGCTTTGAGTGTCCAGATTGCTACCAAGCAATATTTTGAGTTGGAACTCACCGGTGTCGCGATGTTCGATTCGCTCGAAACCCTGTTGGGGCGGGCGTTTCGTTTTTTTCTTTTCTTTTTCTTTTTATATTTCGAATTTCTGTTTTCTTTCTGTTTTATTTTTTATTTTTTTTTTTATTTTTTATAATTTTTTTCGAGCTTGTGCTTTTATGTTTTTTCGTAGCGATTCGAAGAGCTCGGCGGCTCTTTAAAGCCCCAATGTTCGCCGGAACGCCGACACGCAGATCTGGGAACAGAGCAGCACAGCACCGATTCAAATGATGATCGCCCTTCAAGGTCATCTTGGGCGAACACGACCGTAAGGGATAATCATTTAAAAAAAATAAACGGGGCAGCGTGATCGGAAAAAATTCGCATCTCCGCGGTAGGGAGACTGTCGAGGCTGCTCCGTTCCTTCGGGGTTCCCTGAAGATCTCGAAAATTAGCCTACCTCAGCCCGAGTTATGGAATACCCTAAGTGCTAACCACGGAAAAAAATCGTACTCCGATTTGTCGAACGGGGATTTTTAGAGTGCAAATTTCTATTTACACCCATTTTTTCCAATTTTTATTGTATCCGGTACGTAATTTTTGAAATTCCGGATTATCCACGATTTTCGCACTTTGCAAAACCAAATGCTGATTTTTGAAAAATTATAATCTCACAATTTAGTGATAAGATCTTACAAAAAGACACCGTTAGCTTTCGTTTAGTTTTTTTTAATGTTGGTATTTTCTTTCGCGGATTTATACAGTTTTTTTAAACAGTGGTTTTCGAAAAGCCAGCATTGTGTGGCGTAACTTGAAAATTATGCGGTTTGGAAATCGAAGCTAAGGTAAAGGTGTAGTTTTCAAAGGCTTTGTCATTAAATGGTAATATTCCTTTTTTCGAAGTCCAGCAGACGATTTTATTATCCATATCCCCTTATTTTGTTCGAAATATTTTACTCAAACATCAAATTTTGTTTTTCTATGATGACATTAACCTGTTTCATGGGAACTCTAGTTTTACACAGAATGAACTTTGACAATTATCTTTCATTTGCAGAAATATTTACTAAACATGAAATAACGAGTTAAGAAAATGTAGAAAATAACGAAAAACGACTTCAAGAAAAATTGTACCTGAGAATCTCAAAACTAGTTCGAAGCTTGGGTTTGTTTTTTTTTCCCTTTGGCTTTGCGACTATTTTGCGTATTACAGTCTCCCAAAAAAAGGTGAACATTTTCGAATTCTTTTCATATTCTTTAATTTTTGGACCCCGTGTAGTAGTAAAATTGGAACATCTGACTATTAGATTAACTGTTTGGATATTTTCATTTTCAAGTCGCCTTTGTATGAACATATGTCGATGGAGGGCAGCATGGTTTACAGTATCCGAAAAGCATCAATATTTCGTTGCAAATATTTTAGGGTATTAAAATTAGGATGCACAGCCTAAAATAATATTGGTTTCGAAAAAAAACCCAAACAAACCAACCGGTCGTTCTAGCTCCAAAATGCAGCAAAAAATCGAGTTTTTTTTTAAATCGTTCTATTCCTATTGTTTCATGGAAACTCAACATTTATTACGGTAATTATGCAGTTTGAGGACTTTTCCGAAGAACGACGGAAATTTGTTGTTTACAATGAGTTGCTTTCATTGGTCACGATTATTGATATTCCATCGGGGGAAGCTGACATTTTCCATCAATCCTATAAGTTATAGAGTTTTGATGTTTGCGGAGACAGCTTATAATGTTTCGACGCTCGTTATTTGTTTGGGTTTGTTTAGGTTTGTCTGGGTTTGCTAAGTTCGGGTCGTTAAGTTTTGCGTTCAAAATTTAAAAAGCAGTCGCTTTTTAATTTTTTAGGGCCAACAAAATCATTCTTATATTTCGGAATGTAGACGACGATTAAAAAGGTCATATTTTCTCACGTAATTCCGTGAACTTCAAAACACCATAAGTTATGGAATTAATGAAAAGTCAGCCACCCCCAACGGAATATTACTCAATATTACTCAATATCATATAAAAAAACAAATTCACGGCAAAAAAAAGAAATTTTCCCCTAATTTTTCGGAAAAGTTCTCAAACTGCATAATTACCTTTATTACTTTCGAAAACCGATTCTATTTGGTCGGTATATAAATGTCGTACAGTCGAAATTTGGGATATTGCAATTTTCAATTAAGGATTTTTAATTTTGATTGAAGAAAAAAATTGAAAAAAAAATCAGTAGTACGAACGTGGTAGTTCAACTTCGATCCAGCTTGTACCTCCCGCGCATGAGCAAATAGCCTTACTCACGATTCTTACTTCGAACGATAATATTTCAATCAATTTTTGTCGCACAAAGTTAAAGAAATAATAAAGCGTTCTACTCGCAATGATCATTGTAAATCATCGTGCACATACATGAGGGGGATAAAAAAATGCTGAATTTTTTGGTCAGTCCCTTATTTAGTAATTTTAATTTGGTGAAATAATACGTCTGATAAAAAAAGCCCTTAATATTTGAAAGTACCTCATTGGGACTTTGCTTTCGTCATGCTAATAACATGGAAAAAACATTTCTTGTCAATTTTTAATTTCTATGACCTCTTAATCAGCTAAACGTGCGAGAATTGCCAGTATATAATTCGTAAAGAATTAAACGCCCTACAAGAAAGGTCACTTATCGTTTTATTACAAATCAACAATTTCGAAAGTTATTCAAGGTGAAATTTGAATGTATAGTACATTTGAAAAATTTGTTACTTCTCCGGCGAAATTTTCAGATTTATCACAAGATGTGATAGGACCATTTTTGTAGATGATTCCAATTTCTATAAAACCATTTTATTAGACGATTAAGAAATTTGGTAGATTTATAAACACTGGGATCACAAATTCATTATTGCAGGAAAGTTTCCACGTCTGTCAAACTCATTTTTATATTATCTTTTGATTTAATATATTTATTAATATATTATAGTAGATGATCCACAAAAAATATCCTTTAACATTTTATCTTTATTGGACTCTTCCCGACGATATACGGCGCGTTCTTCTTTTTAACCTACAATAGTCTGTCCTTCGTCTTATTATGGCATCTCGTTGGAGTATTGATATTTACGGTTTTTTAATTCGTTTCGAATATAAACGTCCATATTTTCTAATCTATTAATATTATGTAATTTTTCATTTTCTCTAACCACCATATTTTTTAAAAAACCGACGTTAAAAAAGAATTTTTATTAGCCGGAAAGGAAACTTTAATTAGTCCTAATGAAAACACAGAAGCAATTTTTTTTTCAATCCCACAGAAGTCACAATTATGTGTAGTTCAAAAACCAAAAAAACAGAAAAACGTCGTTTTTTTGTAGGTTAAAAAGAAGAATGACCCATACGCTGTTCATATAATCTGGCCACCATATCTCTTCCCTGTTCCAATATCCCACCAGAACCTATCCCCATTGCGGTCACAGCCGATTTTCGCTATACTATAGGGCATTTGCCAAAAGCCCGGGGAAACTGTGGAAAACCCGTACCGATATAGACGACGCTGTATTTTTCGGATTCCTTGGGGGTGGGGTAGGAAATTCAAACTTCGATTGACCGGAAAGCTCAAAACTCTGAATTTGAATATTCCGGAATTACAAATTTTGTAAAGCTCGTGCGAATAAAAGCCTTACACAGTGGATTATAAATAGTGTAGAACATTAACAATCCACTTTGTAAGCTTTTGGTGGCAGGCTTTTGGTGAAGCTTCACGAAATTTGTAGTTTTGGAATATTAAAAATCGGAATTTTAATTTTGATATTCGGAATTTTTATTTTAATATTCCGAATTTTAAGCTTTCTGGTCAATCGAAGTTCGAGTTTCCTACTCCACCACATTCCTTGCTATACACACTTTTTGTCAAAGTATGTATATCGAGGTCTCAGAAAAATCGACCTCCCGTTCACTGGTAGATGGGCCAGCACGGCTAAGCGGTCACCACTCCCATTATCAGCCGCGTGTAACGCTCCTTAACTTCATTGACCGCCGGAACCGCTCCTCAACCGGCCATCTACCAACGTCGGTTCCTCTAAGGCAGGAAGACCATTTACAAATTTGAAAAAATCGATTTTTTTTCCATAAATTGGTAGTTCAATTTTTGAAGAATATTGTGTCCGATTTGTACAGCGAAATTCTAAGAATTGTTGGAGTTGTCGAAAAAGGACGCCAAGAGCGTTCGTGCCGAGTAAACAGAGCTATGCAACTTTGGACGCGTTTTTTTTCAAAATTATGGTTTTCCCAACTGCTGGAGTGATTACGCCGAAACTATTTCCCATTTCGATGAAATTTGTCACCCATCTTCGTTACATCAGCAGTTTGTTGGTGAACCTCAATACTATTTTGAGTTTCCAAAATAAAACTTACTTTTGCCTTCAAATATAGCAAAAATTTCATGAAAAATCACAAAATTGACTTTATTAAGCTGCCATTTGCTGAATTTTACACATATTTCGAAAATCCTGGTTTACCAACAGCGTATGAATGTTGCAGCGTTACATCAGCAGTTTGTTGGCGAACCCCAATACTATTTTGAATTCCCAAAATAAACTTACTTTTGCCTTCAAATATAGCAAAAATTTCATGAAAAATCACAAAATTGACATTATTAAGCTGCCATTTGCTGAATTTTACACATATTTCGAAAATCCTGGTTCACCAACAGCGTATGAATGTTGCAGCGTTACATCAGCAGTTTGTTGATGAACCTCAACATTATTTCGGATTTCCAAAATAAAACCTACTTTTGCCTTCAAATATAGCAAAAATTTCATGAAAAATCACAAAATTGCCTTCATTAAGCTGCCATTTGCTGAATTTCACACATATTTTGAAAATCCTGGTTTATCAACAGCGTATGAATGTTGCCTTTAAGAATCATTTTGATTTTTTTTTCCGATAATTACAGCGTGAGGTAGGACTCCAGCAGTGCAGCAATTTTTTTTTAAATCTTCTTCTAAACATTAATGTAGACGACGGGCAATGAAAAAAAGGGTGGGATATATATTTTTTTCAAACAATTAAAATATGAAAGAAAACATATTTAAACAACCGAATTTCTATTGTGTATTCATTCTATGAAAAAAAAAATCATAAAATGCTGCACTTCGCGTGCTTATAATGTGAGTAGGTACCGAAAAAGATTGCAAAATTGTAGGTCAAACTCAGGAGCCCGTTACGTACCGTAGAGTTTGTACGTAAACACGAGGCGAGCAGCCCAACGGTAACGAGTACGACTCCTGTCCAGAGGGCTCTGGTTCTAGTCTCGTATATATGCTGTTTTTTTTTCTTCAAATTATTTTTGAAATTTACAACTTATTATTGAAAAATTGGAAGAAATAAACAAAAAGATTTTTAAAGTTGAAATTTACAACTTATTATTGAAAAATTGGAATAAATAAACAAAAAGATTTTACGCACTTTTATTGATAAAAACTTTCGGATTGAATGTCAAATTTTTTAAACTTTTTGGCACCTACTATTTTGGGATTTGGTTGATACCTACCCACACTAAAAGCCCGCGAATCGAGAGTCCGTAAACTCGATGCACGTCTCGGCCCATCCCCTCGTGTATGCAATAATTAGGAGTTACATTCTTTCGCGTAATTCACCAAAAAGTAATTAGCTAATACAAAAAACCAGTAAATACAGAGACAAAGAGCCGAAAAAGGTAATCTCTCATTTAAAACTTTTTCAGACAAATTTATTTGGCAGAACATAACCTCGGAATGTTTCTTCCTCTCACGGACAATCCCCAAGATTATCTTCTTAGAAAAATGTTTTCTTTTGGGGAATGTGACCCTGAATGATTATGCTTCCCAGAAAATGTCCCTGAACCGTTATGTTTACCAGAAAATGTTCTTGGAAGATTTTCTCTAATAGACAATATTCCTAAAGAGTTTTCGTTTGCAAAAAATGTTTCTGAACAGTTTGCTTTCGCAAAAAATGTCCTAGGAGGATTTTCTTCGATAGAAAATATACCTGGAGAATTTTCATTTGCAGAAAATGTTCCGGAACGGTGTTCTATCGGACAAAATATTCCTCATCGATTTTCTTTCCCATAAAATGTTTCTGAACTATTTTCTTTTGCATAAAATATTCCTGGACGTTTTTCTTGCATAGAAAATATTCCTGAACGTTTTTCTTGCATAAAAAATATTCCTGAACGTTTTTCTTGCATAGAAAGTATTCCTGAACGTTTTTCTTGCATAGAAAATGTTTTCGAATAATATTCGTTCGCAGAAAATTTCCTTGAATGATTTCCTTTCCCACTAAATGCCCTGGATCGTATTTTCTCTCAGAAACAATGACGTTGAAAATAGTTCAGAAGCTAAACGTTTCTGAACCATTTGCTTTTGCAGAAAATATTCCTGAACGTTTTTCTTGCATAGAAAATGTTTTCGAATAATATTCGTTCGCAGAAAATTTCCTTTAATGATTTTCCTCCCCACCAAATGTTCTGGATCGGGTTTTCTTTCAGAACGTAATCCTGCATGATCCTCTTTCATAAAAAGTGTTCCTGTTTCATAAAATTACCCGAAAAGTCTCTCTAGAGCTGAAAATATTCGAAGCCCGATTTCTTTTACCGAATATTACATCGGCCCGTTTTCCCATTCCCAAACCTTCCCCATCGCAGCGAAGTAAACCAATCAGCTAACCCCTTTACCCAATACTGCTATCTTTGATTTCTACTAACAGTCCTCTCCTCCCCTTCTTCGAAAAGCCAATACGAACAAAGAAAATAATAAAACCCGAAATTCCGTACTCTCACCCACGACTGTTTCTCCAAGGCATAAAAATAAAACAGAAAAATGAGACCTCGTTACATCCTAGAGAATATTGCGAGATAGACGAATCGTATGTCCCGAGCCGTCGAGTACTCAAGGCTTGCGGGCAATTTTTCCCTTTCTTTTCTTTTTTATCTTGTTTTTTTGTGTGTTTGTTTTTATCATTTTCGTTTCGTTATTTTCGAGACCTTCGATCACTTCGGGAGCACCGACGAAGATATCGAGCCATCTCGAAGCGTCCCTTGGGGCAACAAATTCCATTGCGAAGCCGCCGCGGAATTCTGTCGAGTTTTTGCCGATCCATCCTGAGATAAATAACAGAATCGATTTTAATAACGGTATGGTGCAATTGCAGGTCGAGAGCTTGAAAGCGACATATATTAGTGTGTATGTATCGGAGTCAAAAATCGTTTTCAGTTAGAACGAGTTTTGCCTTTCAAAAAATAGACACCTGTAAACGCCTTTGTTCCAAATAGATTTTCCCAGGGAGAAACAAGAGCTGATAGCAAGACTGATGATGAAGAACGTTCGTATTTTTTGGGAATAAATTTCTGTTTGGGTCACCCCAAAATCCCTGATTTCTGAATTGTCACAGTAAACCAACCTCTTAAGACGAATTTTAACAATGAAATATATTTACCAGTAAATTGTAGTTTTTAGGAGGAAGATCTATTTGAAACGAAGACATTCGGTAAGAACTAGTTTTTTTACTAGAGAAAACATGTTTAAATTGAAAGTGAGTTTTAACTATAACAGATGGACAGGGTGAGGAGTATAAGGTGGCTATGTGCCTTTTAACCCTGCATCGATTTTCATCCGCACGAACTTTCGATAATTTTAAATCTCCTAAAGTCAAACGCTGGTGATAAAAATTCTCGTACGCTAAGGGAAGTTTGAAAAGTTTTTGATAAAAGCGTGTATGGCCAAACCCAACAACAATAAGGGAGACGACATTAAAAAAAAAAACACTCGCAAAATGTACCACGAACGTTCGTACTCGCACTTCTGAAGCATGCCAATTTTCGAAAAAAACGATTCTAAATTCTAATATTATATTCATTCAATGCGATACTTTAGGAGAATGAATACTAGTTTTGGGCAGCGACTAAAGTCGCATTTAAATTCGGGGTCTATTAGATATTTTGACCCAAAATTAATGAATGGTACTATTTTACCACGTGAATACAAAGACTTAATAAATTATCGAATCGCCGTTAGTAATTTTATGCTATGATCCGGAATGGGCCCTTCACACGTACTCCGAACGATAGCATAATATCACCGACAAAATATCACAAGACAACACATCGCCCAAACGAAACATCATTGTTTGGGTTTGTTTGCATCTATATGTTTGTTTCTGCGCTTCCTGGGGATATTTGATCAACGTGATGTTTTGTTGGTGATATTTCGTCCATATTTCGTCTTGTGATCAGGTGACGTGGAACCACTCGGAACGTAGATTTCACGCTCTCAGTGTTGAATTAGCCAAGCAGTGGAATTAGCGAACGCTAGTAGTCCACGCTTCTCTACGAGACTCATACTTGGACGGTACGTAAATTACATTTCAAGTTATTTTCAAATAATCCGCCTGATAAATACTTTTTGATAAATCTGATGATCACTTTACCATTGAATGAATAGTGTACTTGGAATATTCTGGCAGTTAATATCTCCGAGACCATAAAAGATGGTGAAAAAAATTCGAAATATTGTCAGTGTTTACCGAGATGATTCGAAAGATGTCTTAGGCAATGGACTTGTACAGTTAGCTGAGTTACTTCAGACATTGATGCCCACTCATGTTTACGACAAAAAAAACATAAAACTCTGGAACTGCAGATTTATAAATGGAAAGTTTATCAGCGCTTCTCGAATCTGAAAATAGTAATATTTAATCACTTTCCCTTATTGATTACTGATTGTGGCGCTTAACTTTCTGGATCAGAATTTAGGCTTATAAAAAATTAATTAAGGAACCAGTTTGTCCGAATACTATCTTAATGAACATTGAATATAACTTTATTGCAACGAGTAATTTTAGTATCGTTATCACCAAACTCTGAACTGAAATTCTTGTGACAAAATTGTGATAAAATTTGACCAATGCTACTGGCTTTATCTAGTAAAGTAAACTCAATTGGATTGGTCTATTGATACGGATAGACCAAGTCAGATTTATGAGAAAACATGTCAGAAAAGTTTGGGTTGAAAATGAGCGATCCGTATACTTTTGCGTGCTCGAGTGAATCTTTCGGTGTTTGGGTTTGTTTGGGTTAAAAAAAGTTGTACGAAGAATAGCCTGAATGTTCTACCAGCATGTGTTCTAATCTCTAACGATTTATCAAAAATGTAGCCGTACACGCTTTTGTCAATTAGTCTGTCCGGTCCTGTTGACCTTCGATCAGCGGAGGGCTTGGTACGATCGGTGAAGAAGATTCGCATCGATAAGTGATCGAGTGCAAAATTGCTCCGAGGACCAATTTTATCAACGAGAATCGTTCGAACGCTTCGAAGATTTCGAAAGTCCCGAAATAACGAAAAAAAAAGCTCGAATGTATATATCTAAACCGGAGACGTCGATCTCCAGAAGTTTCGAGAAGTTGAACACGCGAGGAGTCCGAATTTTTGGCGTTGACGATCTCTTGGACGGCTTTTGGAAGCTTGACGCGCGCGATGTTTTTTTTTTTTTTTCTTTTGACAAGGGAGGAAAAACGTGTAAGTGATGTGTTGGCATGAGCGGGAGAGGAAGAGGTTCAACTATTTGGGAGAAATCGTCGTCGATCGAACAAGACACGGAAACACGATGCGGCCTTGTTTCGCCAACGCAATTGTCAAAGTAGGTTAGGTTAGGAGTAGGGGGGCACGAGAATTTTTCCATGCACGGAAAAGAGAGATGAATAGAGAGAGAGGAGGAAAGAAGATGAGACTCACCTCAAAGTTCACGGGCGCGTTGTTTTTGTTTTATTTTTTTCCTTATTTATCCCGATGCAGTCACGATCAATAATTGTAATTGTACATTGCGTCAGGATGGGCTTTGGTGCGGTTTCGTACGATTTCGATAAACAATCGTATCTCTCTCGCAATTGTTCGCACGAGATTATGGCGGCCCCAAACGCTTCGAGATTTCTCCTTCGCGGAGTCTCCACCGCGAGGAGGAAGGATGTCGCTGCGGTCGCTTCTGCGTATTGGCGTACGTGACACCACCAATCCCGATTTTGTTTGAAAATTGAAATACAATTTACATTTTTTGGGATATTACGGGGCTTCAAAGCCACTCGATTATTGACAAAGGTCGTATCCGACTAATTATGTAATTCATTTGAGCTAATCAAATTAAATGCAATAAGAACGAATTGGCGAATCGCGAGCGCGCGATGCGTTCGAACGACGCGCCAATTCCCACCGGAAGATGCGATTGAATTAGTCAGTGGGATAAAAAAGCCGATTATGTCACCCATCCTCGTGATATACAATATTGGAAGCGTCATCGACAAAAGATACGAAACGAATATTTTTCGCCCTACGCTTTGCTGCAGCACGCTGGTTTGACCGGAAGTCCCAAGTGGCGTCCTACTTGGGTCGCATTTTCACGAGTGCGAAAACTCAGAATTGACGGAGATAGAAATTCTCAGAAAATAAAAAACGTTTACTGTTAGTGGGTTTTAGATAATTGGTAGCGAGAAAAACTTGATAATTTCATTTCGCGGAATTTATACGGATTTTTATACGCGGAACTAGATGGTACGGAGCCGCCATCTGGTCGATCGTCATTGGAACTGAAATTACTTTGGCGCGAAGATACGAATTCTCGATACAATACGGGAATTTCGAATTCGTTTTTTCATTACCGTTATTGTACAAAAAGAACAGCAAAAAACAGTAGTGAAATTATGTATTTTTTCATTCTAAAAAGGTAGGTAAGATCACATTTTTCAAAGGCACATTTTTTCAACCCTGAGAAAACATTCAAGTTTCCTACTTTTTTTTAGTTATTCTTAGCTGATATAGAAGAAGAACATATGAAAATTAAAATCGAGATTGGTTTTTTTCGTTTAAGATGAAAATTACGAGCTGCATCTGTCTCGCCGATTGGAAACAGCAGTTGCACGTATGTGCATAAAAATCGGTTGCATGTGAATATTTTTAATAAAACAGATTTTTTTCCCCATGTTCGGTCAGTAATAAAATAATCGAAAAAATTCGTTAGACTTGCTTTCTCTTTTATTCTAAAAAAATTCCCCTAAAAGTCGATTTTTTGAGCCTTCCAAAGCAGGATCCCCCCTTAAATCCAAGCTAGTCAATTATTCATTAATTGGCCACAAAACTTAAGGTATTACTGGATATTCATTAAAAAACGAAAAACAAATTGGAAGAACGTAATAAATTGTTGTCTCACCAATAAAAAGTAAAAATCAATGTAGAACGTTGCAAATAATTTTAGTTTCGTCGTTATAACACGTGGGGGCTGATTTTGAGCAAAGAACAAACACAAGAAGAAAATCCACACTTCTGTGAACAGTAAAATCGTAACATAGCTATTCGAAAACAACAAAAAAATTCCAAACACACGATAGATTTGAAGAAGCGAGTAGACGATACCACTTTTGTTTCGTTTTTTTTTCTGTGTTTTTATTAAAATCATTAGATCCAAATTAGTCAATGATTCAATCGTTGGCGATGGTGACCTCGACCTCTACACCAGGCTCGATCGAAATGCTGGTAATCTGCTTGACGATTTCGGATGGCGAATAGAGATCGATGACCCTCTTGTGAATGCGCATTTGGAACCGATCCCAAGTTTTCGAACCCTCACCGCAAGGAGTCTTGCGAGTTGTTATTCTCAGGATCTTAGTCGGCATGCGCACCGGTCCCTTCACCTTAAGCTTTTGCTTCTTCGCACCGCTTATCAGCTCCGAACACACTGTTGTTGCACGATACAAGGAAAAAAAACGAATTTTCTTACCGACCACTTATCCAACAGCTCCGTTCTTGTAATTTCATTCGCTTTTTTGAGCGAATTCGCGAATTTGCTTAACCCAAACAAACTCAGTGAGATAATGATATTTATATAACAATAAAGTATTTTCAAAGTCCGGTCACCCATCCATGTACCGATCAAGGCCAAAATCGCTTGGAGATCGTAATCGCGAGAATTATTGATTTATTAATCGCGTTACTTTTATAGCATTTGGATTGCTATTCTTTACTTATCGCTATTCTTACTGACCTTTCTCGAGTGAACGAACATTGCGAGAAGTGAGGGTGATTCGGATCCGATGAATCGGCGCCACCTCTTGACCTGGTTTTTCAGGATTGTCGGTTTTCAAACTTGCCTGAAAAAAATAAATAAATAAAAATTCAGCAGCGTTCAAATTTTTACGATCCAAGGGCAATTCCGACGCGAGAAACTTCGTTGGTCGATCCCCGCGTCGGGACCGTCCTAACCTCCAAATCGCGACCGATGTCGCTTGGGTTTCGTGTGATTGAAGTATTATCGAAATAAAGAATAATTTTTACATTGATCAAGGGATTTATAATTATGTGCGAGACGTTACCATTGTCGACGTGATTCCCTGGTCGAGATGATCAATTTGTAGGAATTGAAAAACTGATCAGCGCTGAACCAGTTTACACGCAAGTTGGGCACGTGTCAGCGAAAGAGAGTGCTATCCGGATGAGAGCCTAGACTTCCGGGCGAGCACGACGTGGGTCAACGGCACGTCACGGGATTTCAAAACCCGCCGGAAATACTTAGCTCATTACCATTTCAGAGTATTTTTCTGTGACGCCTATTGGTTTATTGCTTTCTAGGGGATTACCATTTTTTAGCGCTACTTCGCTCATTGCTGGAGGAGATTATTGAAGGCGAAGAAGATGGAACTTAATTTGAACACCGTTGTTGAGAAAAAAATGGCACCCAATGGTGACGGCCGAACAGAAATTAGTTTCGTATTGGCTCGGTGATTTTTGATGCTATTGGTCCCTCGCTAGTTGATTCTTAAATGATCGATATCCAATGGCAACTCCACTCTCATAGAACATTTCCGTTATACGTGAGCTCTCATTGGATATCGTTCGTCGCGTGCAGTGTGCAGAGGACATTACACAATAGCTACTATACCGGTACCGTACCCTCCACGTACGTGCGTACAGTACCGGTACGTGCCTCCACCATAGCGGTACGTGGTTATATGGGCCGGATGCTATTTGGGTTCGTCGGTAAAAACTCGGTCGATAAAGTCGGCATCTGCCGTGCTTCCGTAAAGAAACAAAATGAAAAAGTAGCGTTAGTTCGTATGTTTGCCACCGGCTAGCGCCACGTTCTACGACGCAACTACGTTCTCACTGGTTCTCACCACGCTCGACGTTCGTGCGCGTAGCCCCGACAATTCTTTTTATCCGTTGGGTCTGTATTGTTTCATAGGCCGATGCAGCGATAAATAACAATCTCGTATGCTGTGTGTGATTCATACGCAGCTACGAACACGATTTTTTTGTTCTTTCTCGTCGAGTAACGCGTGTTCTTAGCGGTGCGTCGGGTGCGGCTAAGCGTCCAGTTTTTCATTGCTTTTGTCTTTTCCGCGAGCGACGCGAAAGGTCGGTCGAGATCGATAGGAACGTTCCGGAGCGACGTGCGCGATCGGCTATATTTTTTCCTCTCGTTATTCACAGCCGCGAGTTAAGTGTCGCGAGCGACCAGCGTTGAAAATAAAAATGGCGGCGAGCGATTCAACAGCCGACGACAGTCTCTATCCGATCGCGGTTTTGATCGACGAATTGAAAAACGAGGATGTTCAGGTGTGTAAAAAACGTCTTCAATCCACTTCCCGGTAGTTTTCCGATTTTCCCATGCACGCAACCGTTACCAACCATTTCACTTTTTAAACGTTTTTACCTCGCTTTTCCGCACCCGCTTTTTAATTGAGGTTACACACGCTTTTCTCTCTTTCTTTTCCTACAAACGCCGAATTTCAGCCCCCACCCTATCACTTGCTGTCAAACGTTAAAATTTCAACCGAAAAACGCCGACTTTCGTTTTCTCCAATCAATCAATGGAATCCGACCGAGCGATTAGTTAATTTCTGTGCACAAACTCTTCTTCTTTTTGGCGTTTTACGACCCCGTGTTTTGCTCCGCACTATTGAGACGCCGTATTGTTACGGAGCTAGATTTGCGTCTGTCGACAACTAGTGTGTTTTCAATCGAAACGGTTCGATGTTTATTCACGACGACCATTTTTTTTTTCATTTCGATCATTTTTGTGTTTCCCCAAAAAAACAACGCGGTTAACAACCATTACATGTCAAAGCCAGTTTTTTTTTTTTCATTTACGCTGACATCGCGCTCCTAAAAACACTTATTTAATATCTCGAAGTTTTTTTGTAAAAAAAAAACGAAAAAATAGATTTTTTTTTCTTCGCAAGATGATTCAACACTGTAATGATGGCAATGGTCAATATACAATAATGCAAACATGACGATTATCACATACTACAGCACTGGTCTTCCGGTTAGCATTGCATGCTATTAATTATATTCATCAACATTTGGAATGATTTGCCTAAGAAATTCTACTGGTCCTGAACTGGACGGGGAACTTGGAATCGGCTGTATTACTGTAGTCTTTTTGCGATTTCAATACATTAATGGCAGATATGTTAATCTTTGATTTTCCAATTCACAATTTGCTAATAATTGAATAATAAGCTAACGCAATTTTTCGAGCCCTTGCACTACCTCGACTAACCGTAAACAAAACATCAAAACGCTGTCAAGAGCGCTCACATGACAGTTTCCCTGGCGAGAGAATTTCACGTTTGATTAACGTATAACTGAAAAAAAAAAACAGACCGCGAGTTCATGGAGGAGAATAAAATTGATTATGTATAAGTGCGTAAAACGTATAAGTGGGAAACGTAGAATTGAAACTTTATTACCATCTTTATGAAAGCCGGCAGGGCTAAAGGAACTTGACGTATAACTGATTAAGACGTATAAGTGAGACAACAAGGTTTCACTGTATATCAGTGAAAAAATAATAATAAGAGTAACAACGAAAACTACGATAGCAATAATAATGATAATGTATTAATATGAAAATTCTAGAAGGGGTGTTTGCGAAATAAGGCACTTTGGTGAACGAATACATCGAAATGGTGGACATTGTAAATTTATCGCTTGTTATTTCTGCAAAAATAAACCTTTTTTCACTTTTCTGCACCACAATGTATATTACAATAATATCTGCGAAGATAATTGTTTTTGTCACGAGCGAAATAATAACGATAACTTTTAACCTTAAAAATCTTCAAAGTGTTTTTATTTTTAAGCACCAAACGAAACATTATTCAGTTTGGCTCGGAAAAAAATCTTTTTTCTCTTTTCCTGAAATGTTTTGACACCTCAATGATGGCGAGAATTATTGTGGTATTAAACTTGTAAATGTGTTTCAAAAAAACTTTAAGAATCATTTTAACATTTTTAAAAAAAAATTCTACAATTCTAAACAAAACAAATAAAAATTCAGTTTAATATTCTGAAAAAAAAAAAGTACGAAACGCATTGTCGAATTCTAAAGAATGAATTGGTTTCAATTGAGAAGAAATGGATTTCGTTTCTTTCTTAAAGACAGTTGCAATAATTCATGCTCTCAACAACAGTATAAGATTTAACAAAAAAAATGTATTATAAAAATTCATTTGGATACGCTTTATGTTTTTCCAATCATTGTAATTATTGACACTCCCAATGATAACATTTCCACAACAATGTTTGTTTTTCCAGTTACGGTTGAATTCGATCAAAAAGCTTTCAACGATAGCTCTGGCCCTTGGCCCTGAACGGACCCGCATCGAATTGATGCCATTTCTGACAGAAACGATCTACGACGAGGATGAAGTATTGCTCGCGTTAGCAGAACAGCTGGGATCTTTCACTCCGCTAGTCGGCGGTCCGGAATATGTGCACTGTCTTTTGGTGAGATTTTTGGACGAGGGTTTTATTACTGCCTCGTTTATGACGTTATTATTCAGAAAAAATGCAATTATTAATACGCTTTGTGAAAAGCTTTGAATACCTCTTGTACTCGGAATGCCGATTTTTCTGAGATCTTGGTGTACATAATTCATCGACGTAAAGTTTGTATATCAAGGAATCAGAAGAATTCAGGATCGTCTATATCGGTACGTGTATTCCAGTTTCCTCGTACCCTTGGAAAATGCGGTATAGTGTAACGTAAATCGGCTATGGTGGAACAGGGAAAAAGTATTACAGAATACGCAAAAATTGTGGGAAATAGTCTTTTCGAAAGGACTTCAAGTATTCACGTACTTTAACTATTAAAATGGATTTTATACTTAAAGGAGTTAATGTGAGAAAGAAATCAATAAAAAAATGCTTTTCGATATTTTTGTAGTCAACCATAGGAGGAGTCATTTTTTTTAAAGTGCACAAGTCGAGAGTCGAGACAAGTCCGGGTCTTTTTATTTTTGCTCGGTCTTGTTTCAACAGCCACCACTGGAAGCCCTCGCAACTGTCGAGGAAACGGTCGTCCGCGAGAAAGCAGTGGAGTCCCTGCGCAACATCGCGAGCCAGCACAGTCCCGCCTATCTCGAGGATCACTTCGTGCCGCTTGTGCAGCGTTTGGCGTCCGGGGATTGGTTCACGTCCAGGACTTCCGGTTGCGGCCTAATGAGCGTTTGTTATCCCCGTGTTGGGCCCGGTTTTAAAGGTAATTGAATTTCGTATTTCGTAATTCGCCTCGAAAGGAAAACAGCATCCACGATAAGATCTTCAAAGATTTTCTCCAATGGCCTTTTTTTGTCTCACATCGAGCAACGCCATTTTTCATTTTACAGCCGAGTTGAGAAATCACTTTCGCAGTCTTTGTCAGGATGACACTCCAATGGTACGACGTTCGGCAGCCTCGAAGCTCGGCGAATTTGCAACAGTGGTAGAGATCGAGTACCTCAAATCCGATCTCATACCGATGTTCGTCATCCTCGCTCAGGACGAACAGGCGAGTGTTCCAATAACAACATTACTACTATTTGACAAAACCGTGTACGGCGAAACTCGAAAACTGGGGCGGAAGGCATAAAAAAACAGAAACCGACGAAGTACATAGGGTGATCGGTACTTCTACCGAACCCTTGAAAAGAATCTGTCCAGAGCTCATTTTAATCAAATTCGACCCCATCAATGAGGGGTTAACATATATTTCCTATATTTGAGGACAAAAGTACGTGTTATTTTTGGAACTCAAAATATTATTCTGGTTCACCGATAAACCGCTGATGCAACGAAGATGCGTGACAATTTTCATCGAAATCGAAAAAGTTTTTACTCAAAGTCGCACTCAAAGTTTCGCCAAGCAAAAACTTAATTATTATAACGTTTTTAATTATTTAACTTAATTATTTTAACCGGATAATTAACGATTCCAACGCCCTACAGATCTTCGGCTTCGAAGGAATTTACGGGAAAAAAAAGATTTTTTCAAATTTGTAAATCGTTTTCCCTCAAACAAATATTCGTTAAAAATGTTTTCCTCGAAGATGTCACCTCAAAGTTTTTCGTTCCCATCTGATCTAATTATTTTCTTTTTTCTTTTCCTTCGTCTTTACTCCGAGCAGGATTCGGTTCGATTGTTGGCGGTCGACGCGTGCATCAGTATCGCTCTGCTGTTGCAGCAGGAGGACGTCGAACAATTGGTGATGCCAACGTTGCGCCAGTGCGCCAGTGACCAATCGTGGCGAGTTCGTTACATGGTAGCCGATAAGTTCACGAACGTGAGTTCTCAACAAGAAAAAGAAGAAAAAATCAAAAAAAAAAAAAAGATTTTTAATTTGTTATAACCATAAAATGTTTTTATCAAAAATCATTGTTTTTTTTTTCGTATTTTTCGTTATAGCTCCAGAAAGCGGTTGGACCGGAAATAACGAAGGCTGATCTTGTGCCGGCATTCCAAGCCCTCCTGAAGGACACCGAAGCTGAGGTTCGGGCCGCGACCGCTCATAAAGTCCGCGACTTTTGCCAGAATCTCGACCCATTCTATCAAGAAACGATCATAATGACGAATATTCTGCCGTACGTCAAGGACCTCGTGGCCGATCCAAATCAGCACGTGAAAACTGCTCTTGCCGGCGTCATAATGGGCCTGAGTCCCATTCTTGGCAAACACAAGTGAGATTGTTTTTCCTCTTTACGTCCAGTGTATCATACGTCATGTTTGCTTTCGTCCTTTCCTTCCAATTTTTGTACGTTGAATATTTCTTTTTATCTGCGTCGGTTTTATAAAAAAAATTTAACTTATAAGAGTAGTTCTCTCGATGCAGACTAGTCAGGTAGCGAAAAATGTCCAAATGATGATTTTCCGAGATCTCGAATATATAAGGAAAAATTAATCGATGTTAAATAAACTTATCCAAGTAAACACGATTAGTGGACAGTTTATTGCAAATCATTAAGTAATTGATTAATAATCATTGTACTGACTCAAGTATTATTTGTTGTCTTATCAGATGGTAAAACTTTAGAAATACGTCGCGATTTTACGGACTTGCGACGAAGAGTGACGAGTCTGCAGAGGGAGGGGAAAAACCCCCTACTAATTTCGCTCGCCGGAAACAAACCCAAACAACAAACAAAACAAACCCAAACTTTTAACGAATTTTTAAAAATTTCTTAAAAATATTTAAACGCAACTCCGGCAGACAAATTTACAATCGACGTTTAGGGGCAAAGTCCCTTAAGCCCTTTACACTTCCAGAAACCACGAATTCATGTGACGCATTTCTAAAGTCAACCCAATTAGATTAACATGTGACTAATAAAATCGTAAATCGAAATATTTTTCATTTTCGTAGCACGATTTTATTTTTCCAATTAAATTCAATGCTCCTTAATTATTTAATGATTCTGTAACGGACCACGAATAAACATTTTTTTTAAGCGTCGGTAACTGTAATTTCTCCGTGGGATTATCCTCTCGTCACGATGTTATTTATAATAGGTTTGATCGTTGTTTTCACGTCTCGTTTTCAGTACGATCGAGCACCTGTTGCCACTATTCCTTTCACAACTGAAAGACGAATGTCCGGAAGTACGTTTGAACATAATAAGCAACCTGGACTGCGTGAACGAGGTCATCGGTATACAACAGCTGTCTCAGTCGCTATTGCCGGCGATCGTTGAATTGGCCGAGGATTCGAAATGGCGCGTTCGATTAGCCATCATTGAGTTAGTCGCTAATTCTCCATTTTTTTCCTTTGATCTTTTTAGCACGTAATCGTGCTTCCGAAGAATTTCATGATAGTAAGAGAGTATTTTTTTATCACAAGGTACATGCCATTATTAGCCGGCCAACTGGGTGTCGAGTTTTTCGACGAGCAATTGAATACCCTATCGATGAATTGGCTGGTGGATCACGTGTACGCGATAAGAGAGGCCGCGACCCTCAATCTCAAGAAATTGGTGGAGAAATTCGGTCCGGAATGGGCACAGACAACAATCATGCCGCGAGTCCTCGCTATGCCTGGAGATCCGAATTATCTTCACAGAATGACGTGTCTCTTCTGTATCAACGTGAGTTCTATTCAGTCCTCTCTGTTTCCCTTTTCGTTTACGTTTCAAACATTCTTAGTGCTAGTTTTTGTTTATTTGCTTATTTATTTGTTTATTTTTTATTTGTTTATTCATTTTGTTCATTCACATTTATTAGTTTCTTTTTATTCATATTTATTTTCGGTTTTAAGACTTTTACGGGTTTTTGTGTTATTACAAAAGATTGTAGCTTTTGGATGGAAACAGAGTGACTATTATCTTTACGCCGACGTTTAACAGACTGCATCATCAGGGCTCTGATATCGAATTTCTCGTGTCTGAGATATTCCTATTTATAGTTTCGTATTGGTTAGCTTCCCAATACACAAACCCGAATGATGGTGTTCTAAATGGGATTAACGCGGTATTCTTCGTCTCTGTTCACATTGGTGAATTTTTACAGACTTCCCGACTTGTATATGTCTTAGAAAAATAGCTATTTCTTGGGGCCGGATTTCGAGTCCCACTCGCACTTGTCCGCGTTTTTTTTTTCAATATTATCTCGTTTGTAGTTGTGGTCTCTTGAAGCTTTTCGTGGATATTCTAACGCGTCCTGTAAAGAGTTTCATCCATAAAATATATACTGTCGAAACGGTTATTAACCCGGCGAGAGTGTGGTGAAAAAATGTAACAATGAGTATGTCGCAGGGTTTGACATACTTTTTTACCAGATTCGATGTAAAACTAGAATCTTAAAAAAAGCATCAATTCAATTATTTTTACATTTTTTACAATTTTTTTACAATTTTTTACAATTTTTACAATTTCAATTAGTCACAATGAATTTTCAACGACAACATGGTGGGTATGACATAACCACACTCTCGACTGGTTAAGTAAGCGCGAATAATATTCCGGTAAATTGCAAACTTCGAAAGCAGGATGTGACGAAGAACATATTTGTTCGTTGAAAATCCAAAATGGCGTCCAGTTGCTTCCAAAAGTAGGATATTACTCCGTGATTAATTCTTAATAATTTCCCCCGAGGAAATAAATCGTCCCTGCGATGTCACCAACGCGCTGATATCGCTTTATCACACTAATTTTTTTCTCTCATACTCAGGTATTGGCGGAAGTATGCGGACCGGAAATAACAACGAAAGTAATGCTTCCTACCGTACTCGCGATGGCAAATGACAACGTCGCTAATGTGAGATTCAACGTTGCTAAGACTCTACAACGCATAGGACCGTATTTGGAGCCGAGCGCTGTACAGACTCAGGTCAAACCTGTACTCGAGAAGCTCAACACAGATCCGGACGTCGATGTGAAGTATTTCGCATCCGAAGCGATCGCCGGGATCGCAGGTACGATTTGAAAAAATCTCTTTTTTTTCTCACACCCATATTCACTCACAGTGCTTGAATCTAACAAAAAAACCGTACTTCCCCAGAATTGCGGGAATATCGGTCGATTATTAATCGATAAGAAACATCAACGCGACTTGTGTCCTCTTTCCCTTCCCTTCGTCCCGGTGCGTCGCCTGCAAAGGATCCTTGTGCCACGACGAAAAATTCGAACGATGAAGAATTTTCCTACAACGAATTATATCGTCTTTTCCATGGTTCTCCTTTTAAAAACTTTGAAAATCTTTAAAAAATTAATTTCCACTTTTTAAGATGAATATTTTTCTTTTTTCTTTTCATAAATCGTGAACAGTCGCCCTTTAAGTAAACAACAATTTTAGTGGTAAAAACTATGCACGAATAATTGCGGTTTCATTTGCTGTTCTGATGCGATCGATCGATCGGTCAATTCAAAAACTCGAATCAAAGCTAAATACCGGAACAAGTTATCCAAGTTTATCTAGCTTACGCGTTTCATTAGAAAACGATTTTTACTGGTTTCTTTCGATTTTTTTTTTGGTTCAGAAGAATTTATAAATAATACCAAGCGATTACTTAGAACTAGTTTTTCCTGGACGAAACCAATTGTATCTAATATTTAAATTTGTTAGTGTATTCTAATCTTCGGTACGGAAAGCTACCAACGAAATCGTTCGCTTCGCATCAACCGAATTTCAATTTTTAATACGAATTTAATCAGAATCGATCAGAACCGAAATTAGTCGGAATCGAAGAATCAAAAAAATACCAAATCGAAAGAAATAATGCAAATATTTTCGAGTTTGAATAAATGGTACAAACATTATTAATGACCTTTTGAAATTTTGATTTTTCTTTTAAATTATACATGTTTCCCCGTGCGTACACAAAAATTGTACTGACAAAAGTAACGCACTAAAAAATACGATTTTATAATAAATCGATCAGTTCAATCGTCTTAATACACTTTTCAAATGGGTTTCAGCGTAGGTTGAGCAGACATCCCGCAGTGCATTTAACCACGTACCGAAACCGATCATAACGCAAGAATCGAAGGAGAGAATGAGAGCAGGAGGGAGAGAGAGAGAAGGATAGTACAGACGGAACGTGATTCGCCACGCTAAAAATTCCACGCTTGGCGGTAAAAGCGGAAATAAAAAAAAGTACGATGCACATACAGACGCGGAACAATGAAAAAAAGAAAACGCAGATAAGCGAGCGAACAAGAAAACTTTGTTTCTTTTTTAGAATTTTCGTAATTAGAGAAATTGAACGGTTTTCGAGTCGCATTGAGGGGGGGAAAAGGAACGCCGCGTTCTGCTGTATCTGTATATCTATATTAATAACGTACCAAGTATGGAAGTATTTGATTTGAATTAAGGGAAAAACGCAAAAAAAACACATGTATCTCTCGTACATATTTAAGTAATTGTCTAAATGCGTAAGAATTAATGAAAACAACAGAACGACTCGATCTCGCCGCCCCTTCCCGTACGATCCTCGCCCTTACCCCCAACTCCTTGTCATGGTCCACCTTCCCCCTTGATATCGATCAAAATCGAGGATATTCAAAATATGTACGTTCGATGAGAAATTTCTTTCAATCAATTCCCAATTAAAGATTATTGATACAAATAAAATATGTAGTTTTCATTGATTTTCGTACCCCGCGCACAATCGTACTTTATTTTTCATTTCATTACGTTTCAAATTAAACAAAGTTTGACTTCGTTTTTGCGTTTGCTTTTTGATAAATTTTTTTTTTATATGCTTTTCGTACTTCTTTCGTTTTGCAGTTTATTTTTTATACTTTCGCAACGCGTTATCGTATCTCGGAAGAAAATAATAATGATAATGTAATATCTAGCGGTTAGCGCCCTCACCTCTGAACTAGTACATCAAGAAATCGCAAGTTCGAATCCAAGCTCTTTAGATTCGAAGATAAAAATTTCAGCTCGATCCGATGATCAGAAGTGGTCGAAAAATCGATTATAAATTTTGACGCATACAACAACAAAGCCAACAACAAACAGTGTGAGTTAAATAAAAGCGTGTAAATAAATACGTGTGTGACGTGGCTCCAGCCATGCACAGACGTGTCACCGCTGAGCATTTTTGACATGTAAGGACGAATTTCAGATCGCGATTTGTATCTCGACGAAACGTGACTCTGAAGCTGTATAGCAAACCTGGGTTCGGCTATATTGGTATAGGATTTCCGCAGTTTCCCTATCCCCACGACCAAAGAAAGAGTTGCGAATGCAAAACAGAGAGGAAAGCTGATCGCGGCTATAAAGTGGGGACAAAAATAAAATGGGTGGGGTGCGTCGAAAAGAAGATAAAAATTAAAACAAAAATTATAAATATTCTTGCGAAAAGAACAAAAACGCTGTGAAAACCGAACATTTTCACGTTAAATTGACAAAAGAGTAAAAGTTGTTTTCTACATAACGATCGAAT
Source organism: Ophioninae sp. B BG-2022a (assembly GCA_030522765.1). NCBI lineage: Eukaryota > Metazoa > Arthropoda > Insecta > Hymenoptera > Ichneumonidae > Ophioninae sp. B BG-2022a. The sequence continues at coordinate 29,178 of JAPYZJ010000366.1, forward strand.
TAAAGCATTACTGGGTAAAAATTAAAAAATCGCCTTTTTTTAATTTACGGAATAATAGTTCGTGATAGAATCTTTGCCTCAGATTTGGAGACTATAATATCATAAAGATTTAGGATCAAGAAATTCATTAGGCTTCGAATAAATAGACTGCGTTGTCGTAAAGTAAATCTAAAAAATAGTGAAATATTTATCGTAACTATGAGTTTATTAGCAATCATTGGAAAACTCAATACATATCGAGTTTTTATTAAATATTGTTCATAATAAAAAGATAATATGACCATATTCAATAAATGCAAAAAATGAGTAATTTTTTGGTTACGCAGTCGGAACTGGTGTACAATCGCTGATAAAACCTTATTCCAGCATATTCCAATATCGTCGAATTTGACTTCGAATGACTATTTAAAGTGGAAAATTAACATATCTAAATGTTCATTTATAATCAAAGTAGCTATTTGTAAGGTTAAATATGAACAACATGATTTAGAATTGTAATTTCATCGACGATGTATTTGATTCTAGCCAGTCAGTTGATTTGACCGAGCTTTTAGTTGTTATCATGTTTCATCTATAAAAATTGATACTTTTTCTCGATTTTTCGGAAAAAAATGAACAAAAAAACGTCGATCGAGGATAAACTGCTATTATATCAAATAAGAGTATCAGAATTTCAAGCAAAAAACATTAAATGACATACGGGCAGTTCTTACCTTGCTGTAATAAGTTTACCGTCCTTCTATTATTCCTACACGACACTTGGCACCTTCCTTCAAGATGCTTCTAGTAACAAACGATATTTTGTTATTTTTCCAATAGAATTGAAGCGAAGAGTGGAATTGTTTGGGTTTACAGCACAAAATCGAGGCTTCAAAAAAAAGTCCATCATGATTCGTTTTGTTTATTTAAGGGCCTTGCTATCAGGTTTCGTACACTCTTAATATCACAGCTTATGACTATATTATAACTACATATATATATATGTATGTATGGGAAACGAAATGAGTTTCTTTGCTTAGTTTGCTTTTAATGTTCTGTACAAATTAAGAGTACAATCTAGGGAGCACCAAACGTTTGACGAGATAATATTTCGACCCCATTGATCCGATAAAACGAGGCTTTCCCGAGAAAACTCCTGAACGTACGTAGCCTCGAGAAAAAGTTTGGAAACCCAAAAACTTATAACCCATAATTGAATTCCTCTGTGCGGCGATATTTTAATTCATTTTTTCATAGCTTTAACTAAATTGTTTGGATTTTTTTAACAACTAATTTTCTGAATAAAGTTCATTTCTTCCAAGCATCTACTTTCAAAATTACGGTCAAATGTTAAGCAGATTATTTGTCCAAATACTAGATAACTGAAGAAATATAGAAAAAAATATAATCTGTTTTACAAACTTCCCAACTCGATTTTCTAAAAAGATTTTTCTCGTTTTTCTTCGTTCAATCATGTGTGTACTTTTTTTTGGAATGTTCACTTTTCTATAGGCATTTAATTTTTCCCTCCGACTTTTAAAAATCCGAGAAACTTGTTTTATTTTAAATTAAAAGATCGTTTCGAAAAGCGGACGATAATTGAACCATCTTTCTTTTTGTCAATTTTTTTCGAGTGCTTTAGACCCTAAACTTTCTACAAATATACAGCGCAAATCTACTTGTTTTTCTTTTGGCGTAAAGACTGTACGCGCATAAAATTGTTTTTTTAAACAATTTTGTTCGTTTTCAATACTCGCGGGCTCGATGCTGTACCGAATCGACGATTTATTCTATCAACTACGTATCCTATCGGTATCGCGTAATTGTCTAAAATGGAATTAACCAATCTCGCGCTAGACGCTTGAATTTACGTTACGTACGACCTTGTATATTTTCGTACCCATTTGTTCTCCATATCTTTTCTAAGCCTGTAATCCAAATCGCACTCGTTCGATCGTCAACTTTGAACATTCGTCAAAGTTATCGTTATTATTATGTATTAGTTAAAACAAGAATGATCAGTATCTCACGCAAATTCGAATAATCATAATTCGGGCGAGGGTTAGTCACATCGAGATCTACGCGTAATGTTTCTTATCTTCTTACGAATACTTGTACACAGAGATCTTCTGGGTCCTTTCAATTCAGAGGGAAAACAGCGCTGAATTTTTATTGAATACTTATCGGGTTTTTGCCGAAAGTTTTTTTTTGATTTTCATTTCTGTATATATACACACACACGTATGTTCGAAGAGTAGTCGATACCTATCCTGCAAGATAGATTGGACTGCCATCTACGCGAGAATTTCTTACCGTGAATCCCCAAAAAAGTAACAACCCAAGCGATTTTTTGATACATTTCCATATCGTATTGTGCAATGAAATGTACCCTGAAAAATCGTTACGATTAAAAAAAACACAACCAACCATTAAATAATATCCGATTTTTCGGTCGCAATATTTTCAAGAATTTTGCGAGCAAAAAAGTTGCGTCTATAATGAAAAAGAAAATTACTACCCAAAATATGAAGCCAAACATACGCAAGAAAAAAATCTTGACACGCCAAGATCAATAAACACTGGTCAACCAAATTATTTATGATACTCAGTTAATTAGAATCAACGATCAAATTATTTGAATCTTTCGTTGCAGCTTGCGGGATGATAAGCTATAAAAAATTTTTTTTTTACTTTTTTTCCTTTCCGGATTTGTCCGGCGGACTATTTTAGTACAATTCTGGCGGAGATGGCGACACTGTCGGTTTCTTATTTTTTTTCATTAACCCGTAAATCCGTCAAATTCGAGACCTCATTGTTAATAATAGCCTTACTAAACATTCTAATGATCATAATAATAATAATGCTTAAAAATCAATAAATTTTTTGCATTTGTAACTTATTATAAATATGAAGAAAAAAAATGTAGCTGTTCTCGGAAACAGAATTCCGCAGTGTTCGCTTCAAGAGCATGATTTCAGTCTCCAAGGACTTTGGAAGCTTAATTTATTGCGTTAGGCAAATATGCATACGAGCGCGCTTGAAAAAATTTGAGCTCCCGGAGAGAGGGGGGGGGGAATGTACGTGAATAGTCCAGTGGGAAATGTCGATAATGTTTTTTTTTGCGTCAATTTCCAACTCTTTCTTTCCTGTTTTTTTTTCGACGAACTTTCGAGCTTTTATGGCTATTATCGCATTTTCTTCGCATTGACACGTGAATTCGACTTTGGATTTTTCTATGACTTTTAACGAGATGAATTTTTCATCGTAAGTGAAGAAACATCGAATACGCTTACAAATTGATCGCAACGTTGAGCGCTCGTTGAATGATGATGAAGTGATTCATATACAGGGTGAAAAATATAAAGCGGCTGTACGTACGAGTTCGAGGAACCCATATGTTCAGGATTTTCAAGCTCGAAAAAAGGGTAGTTTATTTTTGCGATTAATAGTATTCGCCAAAAACAATCGAGCATTTAGAAGAAAAAATCAAAACTTCAAATCGCCTCGTATTACTATAATTATATATTAAATTCGAAACACAAGAAAAATTTAACTACGCTTGGATTTTTTCATTCTCTTTAAAGTACAACTTCAATAATAATCGTCTTCGAATTTCGATGTTTTTCGAAGGTATTTTGGAATTGTTTTTTCGATTTATTTATTCAGAATTTCTGTAGCCAAAATGAGTTTTGTTATTTTTTCTAGAATTCACTATGGTCGCAGTGAAGAAGTCCTTCGTCAAATGGCTGTTTTGTAAATATCATCCTGTGTGTGCGTTTGTGTGTGTGTGTTTATATAGGAGTTGGAAAAAACGTTACTTTTACGACATCAAACAATAATACCCGGAAAAATTGTATAATTTGGGCGATCTCGAATTCTCAATCACTTTTCTCATTGTTTCTTCAAGCGCAAAAAAAAGATCAACTTAAAGGTACATAATTTTTGGTATTTTTTTTCAAACCCGATAATATTATTCGAACGAGGTAAAGCAGATACCAATCGGAGTTGCTGATTTTTTGTATTTTTAACAAAGGCCGATAGACATTCTCAATCAAATAAGACAAAAAATTACTGACTGATCATTCTCGCAAAATTCTTCGAAAATTTCCTCAACTTTCGAAAAAGTGCGTCTCAATGCCAACAGAGATACAAGAACGCAAAATAGATATTGCATTCGTGAAAAGCGCATAATTTGCGTTTTTCAGCGCGCGATATACATGAATGTGAATTTTATTTATAATCAATTATGATACGATAGATGGAACTAAATATTATTACTTACGATATTTCGTGACTAATCTACGTAATCTTGCACTTCAAGAAATGTTTAATGTTGTTTATTGTAGTGGAAATTCAAAATCGTTTTCAGTTTAAGCACGTTGTGTCTAGTAAAAACGAGTTCCGACTGAACGCCTTCGTCCCATTAATTAATATTTTGATTGTATCTTTATGAAATTAAATTTTAATTCAATTAAAATGTCAATTATTTCAATCGAATAAAATTAATATTTCTGTTGATTTCGTCGCTTTTTTCCAGTAACGATTTTTCTTTAATTCAATAATCTCCAGCTAAGTAATTTTTACAGTATTATAGATATTAGAATATTAAATTTTACCGACAAATAATTTTTTCTTTCATTTGAATAAAGTTTTTTAATGATAAGGTAAATCATACCGTAATTTTTTAATAATAATAATTGAATAATAATAATGTTTTTGAAACTGCTTTTAACGATCTTTTTGAATCTATCGATAAATTCTAGTATTCACGACAAAATAATAAGTTACAACGGAGGCATTCCGTGACAGTTAAATTTTATTTCAATTATAATATTAATTGAATAAAGCCAAACAAATCCGGACTCACAATTGTTTTATTATATTCGATGTGTCACAATGAAATTAAATAGATTATCAAAATCAAAATATACTTGTCAGAAATCTAGATTTCTCTAGGAAAAACTAGATAATAGTGATAAATAACAATAATTTTATTAAATGAAAATTTCAATAGAAAACAAATTACTATAATAATAATCATAATAATGTTAAATATTTGAACATCATAATAATTGAATTCAAATATTTAACGAAAGTGTATCAAGTTAGTTGAAATCGTTTTTAACGAATTTTTAAATTTGTCAGTAAATGCTAGTTTTCACTATGAAAAACTAGTTACAATGGAGGCGTTCAGAAAGAACTACTAGTCAACACTCGGAGAGCGCTGATAAACTGAAAGATAATTTTGACTGCATTATATATTTATATATATATTTATATACAGGGTGTCCGGTAATGAATGGATAACCTTGAAATGTCTTATAGTATATCTCATGGCCATTCAGAAAAAAATACGAAAAAAAATATATCATAAGTAGTACTTAAGTTATGATTTTTTTTCAAAGTCTACTTTTTTTACCTTATTTCACTTCTATGTGAAACGTGAGTTAATATATAATAATAAAACAACAAAAAACCGACGGAATCCATTAATTTCTGATCGTAGTGTTCATAAAAGTGAAATAAAGTAAAAAAAATTAGACTTTTAAAAAAATCATAACTCAGGTACTACTTATGATATTTTTTTTTTTCGTATTTTTTTCTGAACGGTCGTAAGTTATACTATAAGACATTTCAAGGTTATCCATTCGTTACCGGACACCCTGTATATATATCTACATATATAATTGGAAAATGAAACATGTGGCAACACCGGGGACTTGTGACTAACACCGACGCGTCAAGTGATCTTTATCTTTCCTTTTTCTTCGATTATCTTTGCGCCGTTGTTCTACGACTCGTTATTTCGATTATTTTTGTTTTATTGAAGTTATTTATATGGTGACCGTTTCAGTCTTGGCTAGATCAACAGCAATAGCGTGACTTATCGTGGTGACCTGAGAGGTGTTGGGCCCAGCAAGGGGATTGGCTGCAACATCGGTAGCGTCAACGATACTGAGGGCTGATATTTTGGCACGTTGATAAGCGACGACCGTGTTCAGGCTCAAAAATCTGAAATAAAAAAAATGGACGGAAAAACTTGAGTTTGTTCGAATTACGTGCTTTAGAATTTGGTAATCGTGAATTTGGTAACCCCAACAAACCCATAATATTCGTTATCGAAAATCGTAAAGTTTCGTAGGAGAGTTCGAGATCGAACGAAAGGTCTCACCTGATGCAGACATACATGATGAGAAGCGCGGTTCCTGCGGCCAGCATTCGTATTATTGGGCCTTCGACCAACTGAATGAGGAGCCAGGCAGCGGCCATTGATCCGCACATCGTTGTGACGATCGCGATCGTCTGTAGCCAATGGCGCGGCGTCAAACCGTTTTGCCAGTCCAAGCGAGTCGCGTGCTCAACGTTGTACCTCGCTCCGCATACTTTGCACGATAGACTGTCCGGGTTCATTGAGCTCTAACGTATGAAAAATCGATAAAAATCGATCACTTTGGTCGGGGAAAAAAAAGACTGGGAAGTTGGGGAAAAATGGATAAAGCTACGAAAGTAATATATTTGAACAAACCCAAACATATCCCCTTGACCAAGTTGACATTTCCTAGACCGTAAACCAAACAAACCCAAACATATCCCCTTGACCAAGTTGAAATGTTCTAGACCGGCCTTTCAATATTCTTAAAGAATTCCGGTAGTAATAGTTTCCACACATCCACACAAATCCAAACAAAATTAAGGTTTAAGGTAGTACATGCATGAACTTCCTCATTAGAAAGAAAATTGATTTTTTTTGTACACTGTAATATAGCAATTCAAAATTACGTCCGCGATAATTCAGCATACCGATAATTCAGTAATCAGGGTTTACGATTAAACGTGGACAAAAAGTAATACAAAAAGGATACAACGCGAAATTTGAAATTCGAGCTAAAGCGAAACTGCGCATAACGGGGTCGCGCAAAGCGGGGTATTACTGGACTGTTGACTCATCAATTCGCTAGTACTACCTTAATCAAACCTAAGTAAGTCCACATAAGCCCCAACAGATCCAAGAAAATCGAAATAGTTCCAAACAAACTCACGAGGCTAAGAAAAACCCTAAAAGATCCGAACAGTCCCAAAAAACTCATCCGACATGGTGAACTATTTACTTGTACGGTTCCACATCACCCGATCAGACGACCAAATATCACCAACAAAACATCACGACGATAAAGTATCTCCAGGGAGCCCAGAAACAAACAAACATACAATTACGTTTTATTTGGGTGACAAACAAACCCAAACAAACCCAAACGATTACGTTTTGTCGTGCGATATTTTGTCGTGCGATATTATGGAATGCACTCATACAGGTTAAATCAAATGAATTTTTAAATTCGTTATTTTTGAAACGTTTGCCAGTCGCCAAAAAATCTAGCGTTAGAACTAGAAGTTTTCTTAGAATATTAAAAAGACGATCAGGGCAAAATGGCAGCTTGATGAGAAGGATTTCCGTTTCGGAATTTCGCCAGTGTAAAATAACGAACCTCGACGAGCCATCGCCTAAGGCAATCGTGATGGACCGCGCTGACATCACCACGACACTGGCACGGCTGTATCAACGGACCCGCGTCCTGAGTCTCGTTGTCGTAACAAATCCAGCAGTCCTTGCTGCTTATTGAACTCCCGTCCGTCAGCAATCGCGTCTCCGTCCCGCTGCACTTCTCTTGCAGCTCTATCTCCCTCGTCACTCTCGTCTGATCCAAATCCAGTCGCTTCAAGATTCTCTTCGGATTTAGTATCCACAATTGCTCCGGGCTATTGGAGATAAAAAAAAGGAACGAACGTACGTTAATCGCGTTACTTTGGCGGGCATTTTCAAAAATAGGGGATTCGTTGTCACGAATCTAGTGGATGTCTTCTTATTATTACGAAGAATTCGAAAGATTTTTACAACTTTTATAACTATTGCTCGGAAGATTTTCCAATCGAAATATTAGTTATCGAGTTTTAGCCATTGTTGTTCTCTCAAACGCCAATTTAATAATTTTAGTGTTGGGGAGGACTGAAAAACAAAAATCCATCGGGTTCACTTTCAGCATTTCAATTTAGATATTATTTTTATTTTCGTATTTTATATTGCAATAATTATTTTTTTTATATGTGCTCAAATTCGATTGCAGTATTTCTCTTTTTATATAAACATTTTTTTCTTTCTTAAAACGAAATGTAAAACAAAATTCAAAATATAACACTAAAATATCAAGAAAAAATATCGAAACCTGGATTTTGATTCAGGTTTCGATATTTCAAGATATAGTAAGAACTCGTGACAAGAGAAGAACAGAGTATGAATGAACTATACGAAGATCCATGACTGGTGAAATATATAGAAAATACGGTACTTTCAGTTGAAGATAAAAAAAATAACTGTATTGAATGTGACGAACAGCCGAGAGAAATGCAAGGAAAAGAACAATGCAAAGGATTAATATTTTGTTGAATTATCTGTGCTTTTATACCTCATGCAATTCCAAAGAACACAGGGAAACCATAGCGCCACTCCGACTTCGATCACTCGGAAAACAACGTCGTGCCAGTTTCTGCTGTACAGCGGGACCCTGTAACAAAAATTCGTCTATTTATTCCTGAAATCCGCTCCAATTCGAATGATCGTTTATACATCGAGAGGTTATACGGTGTAAACTTCCCGAAAACTATAACATTTTTACTAAGGTTATATTTCGTTATGCCGAATCATCATCAGCCGTCTTTTCAGCATGTGCAGAATTATCGTTGGTTTTTTGGATACCCAGTGTACGCATTTCGTAAAATTTTTAAAAATTGGAAAAACTCTTTTCCCGAAAGCTTTTTCAAACGTTTTAAAATGTTTAATTTAATGAACAAAGTAATGGAGAAAGTATTAACTTGGTTTTCCAAAATTCACTGAGAGTCTCGCTGAACAAAAATCCAACGACGATGAAGAGCATGAAAGCCTGAGAGAGCAAGCCAAATCGCGACTGATGAAGCTGCGATGTATTCACGTGCTGCTGGAGATTATCCGAGGTCGCGGCGAACGATGTAGTAGCCACTGGCTCAAAAAGTTTTGCAGTTACGGGATCCTCCTCCTGGACCTTCGAATCGACGGGGCTGGTACGCTTGCTCGTCGCAATCGAGGCCACAGGATGTTCACTCAGAAAACCACCGCGAACCTGAATTCGACGAAATTGTGTAGAATTATCATCTGTTGTTTCATCCATACATCCATTTTATCTCTACATCATTTTTTTAACAAAAATAGAACATTTATCAATCGCTGATCATTTTGTTCGTTCAGATTACCATTTTTATGTCCAATTATCTTCAAACAAAGTAAAACAACAAATAAAAAGTTGTTATCCTTTGATTGGTTGTTGTTTTCCTTTTTTATTATTTTTTTAAATTGTTTTTCATGTCGATTTTTTTACAGATATTTTTTAAAGAAAGAACGGACGGGCTTTATATTTATTTCAAATATGCAGAATTAGACACAATTTATATACATATAAAAAGTATTTTTCAAAATGAACCTTTTACTTTATTACAAAGAAAATAATTATTTTTACCAAGTCATCTATAGGTGACTATAAGCCTTTGATTTCTTCAAGAAAAATTGTTGACTGAAAATAAACGTAAACAAATAAAATACGATTAATGAAACTAGATTGATCGAATTTATGAGACATTAAAAAAGTTGAGGCACTTCAAGCTTCTATTCATAGTCGCGTCTAGGTAACTTGGTAAGAAAACAATAATTTTCTGTTTTTTAGTATATTAAACAAAAGCTTAATTTTTGAAAAATATATTCCTTACATATACATTTTTTCTTACCTTGAAGAAGACTTCGACGCCGTAGATGAGAAAGAAAACAACGACGATGAAAAGCAGGACCGCGTAACAACCATTGAAGACGTGGGTGTAAAAGCTCTGCGTTAAACAATGTTTAAAAAGTCATTAATAAATCACAAACCCTACGAGTGTTTTTGAAAACGACAATGTTTGTAGAAAAAAAAAGGTTTCGTAGTGTTAAAAAATAATAGTCATTTTTTAATATATTAATTTTAATATATCAATTTAAATATATTATTTTTTGCCGTGAAGAATAAAAAAAAAATCGCTTGAATTTCGAGCGATCCAGGATAAACGAATCGGATTATTATTATACTAAACTTGCCTGATCTTGCCGTGAGTTTATTTGGGCGGTAACAAACTCGGCCAGCAAAAGGGAATACGTTATGAGATTGAATACGAGAAAGCCAAAAAACGATTTCGACAAGAATTGGGGCTTGTCGGTGCGAATATTGCGGATGTGAAAGACTTCGGCCCAGAAGCAGACGATGAGGGACGAGCCGCTGAGTAGTAGCGGATAATAAGCGGATAGGAGACTCCGCGACCATCCTTGCTTGAACGCGGTCTGTCCGGGAAATACAAAAAAAAAATACAAATAAGAAAATGTACTCGCCGTACCTTCCGGTTCAACGCCGGATTGACCCAAAGCTAATAATAGAGCGAGCCTTTTTTTAGAGTTAATTTTACGAATTAAAGGTTAATTATACGTTACCAAAAAAAATTATACAAATTTTTTTATTAAATCGTTACGCAATAAAAATACATTGTTCCGATCGATAAAAATTAATTTTTATTCTATTTTCGTAACAGTGGAATTTATTTATTTCCTTTTTTGAGCAGTTCGAACAATATTTGATGTTAGCCAAGCGGTTCGTACGAAACTTGTGTCGCTCTATTAAAAATCGAAAATTTTGTGTCGCTCTATTAGAAATCCAAAATCTAAAATCTATAATTTTTTTCTGAAGTACCTACAACTATAATAGAGACGCTCATTAAGCTTCAAAATTTTCGGAGTAATATTAAATCAGACAAAAAAAATATACCGCAACTGGGTTCATACGCCCATGTTAATTGAATGGAAAAATGCACTCCTTTGGAGCCACCGTTTAAAATCAACTCACAGGCTCCGCCATTTACGTACTTTTTAAAATATATTTTTTAGTAACCTTTTTAGCCGGTGCGGGCAGTGCAATTCGAAATTTCGGTTAACGAATTCACTTAATGGTTTTAAAAAACCATTAATTGAATTTAAATAATGGAAAAAAATAATTTATTTCACGAAACGTCACAGTGGGGTCACCCCTCAACTTGATACTCTTACGGTTCCACATTATCTCGTGGTAACTTCCGGTTTAATGAAAAATCTTACCGGCGATGTGAAGTATGCGCCTCTTATCGCTGCCGCCAAGAAAACCACAAAGTACAATACTTTTTGCGTCGTCACCCGACATGCCCGTAGAAACGAGGGTGCTTTCATTCTCTGCCACTCGGCGACGATACACATAACGAGTTGCGTAAGGCACACGAACGCAAGCACGAAAAATATCGTCGCGAAGGCAATGTAATAACTGAAGTTTGGCACGTGACACTCCGTCCCATCAAATTGAATCTGCGACAGAAAGACAAATTAATCGATGTATTCAATAATAGGAAAAAACGAAATTTTCAAAATCGTAAGTGAATAATAAAAAAAAAAACACTTTTTAAAACTTAATAAAAATAATCGTATTCCAACAATACAAACTTCAACGTTGTACACTGGAACACTCCTATTCCAAAATATCTGCACCCAATTTCGAAAACGGTGCGATTTTGGATTTGAAGTAAAATTAAACACAGTATCCATTTTTTCCCCATAGAATGCAAATTGATAGTACACGAATATGGTTTCAATTTTACGAAGGTGAAAATGATAGTAGGGAAAACCGGGGACAAAAGTAACAATTTGCACTCCATGATCGATTTTTCGTAAATTATAAAATTTGTGATAAAATAAATACCGCTGTATTAAGCTTTCCTTTATGGTCTAAACATGTGCTTTATAATTTTATCTATTTCGGTTTCTGATTGTTACAAAGGTGCAGAAAAAAAATTGGAGATTGTTACTTTCGATCCCATGGTCAGGGCGAAAGAAAAGAAGGGTAGAAAGTGACATCATATTAGTTCTACCCAATACTATAAATACAATGAAAAACAACACAAGAGTAAATCAAATTATTTCATTCAAAGTTATCGTACAAAAATAATAAGCTTCCTAATTAAGTTTAAATTGAGATTCGAGTTTCTATCCAGTCGAACATGAAGAAAAATGTACTTCTTAATGATTAGTTAACCCATTTGGCGCTGCTGTACCTTATCAGGTACAGCACTAAAAATTAAGGTAGCTGTTAATTTTTTATATATTTTTTATATATTTATAAATAAATAAATTTTTATATTTATATATTTTATATATTTATATATATATATATTTATATATTTAACTGTTGTTGGTAAGAAAGACATGCAACGCTAATAATCAATTACTAATATTGTAGGGTAGGTACGTTAAAAATGTCAGATCGAGGATTGTAAACTTCGAGTTTTGCGGCGATAACAAGTAAGATCAGATTTATATTTCTATTGTTTAAAATAATATGTTTGTATTTCAACATATGTTTTTTTGGAAGCTTATATCCGTGACTATAAAATAAATATTCAATAAGAGGTTTGAAACTTGTTTTGAAAAAAATATATGCTTTGATATACTACTGTATCCAATTGTGTACACCCCCCTCAAGGAGAGCTTAATCATGTTTTTTTCAATTTTTTTGTACTTTTTTATTCTTTTGGTTTGTAAACAATATAAAAATAAACATTTCATCAATATATTATGGCTGATTTCATTTTGGCGGTTAATGGGTTAATTAACAAATTAACTCGAATGCAGGAATTGTTTAACTTGTTTAACAATTACAGCTATTAAATATTATTCAGTCCCCCGAAAAAAAATCATTATTAAAATTAGCAAGCGTTTTACTAGGTGCATACTGACCTCGCAGAGGCAGGTACCATTGTGACATTCTCCGTGGCCTGAGCAATTATCAATGCCACAGGTGTTGTTCCAAGCCATCATGCCGAACTTTACGAGCAACGACAGAGGATTTTGAGTGCTGAGCGCAAGCACATTTTCCATGATCATCCACTGAGGCGCGGACTGCGCTGACGCAGTCCCGTCTGCAATCAAAATATCGCGTATCGTTATTAAACAAGATATATATAATTATCAAAAAAAAAAACAAAAAGTTTGTTGAAATTTTTATTATTCTTCGTATTATTAAAAGGATCTTTATTTGAAACAATCTATTAGTAACAAAAATAATGATCAGTATCGTAATAACGATAATTATCGGTATTGCAATAATGATAATCTACGATATAGTAATATCGTAAAAAAATTATTATTATTATTATGGCTTTTATTAAAAAATATTATGGGGTATTATTTTTGTTAGAAAACCGACGCTGATAGTAATCAGGAGTAATAGGGGTTAGGTTGGGACTGAGTAGGAAACTCAAAATTCAGAAGACTCAAAATTCTGGATTTTAATAGTTCGAAATTAAAAATTTCTTAAAGGTTTACGAAATTTGTTTTGGTTTGTTTGGGTTCGTTAGTATGATTTTTAAACCCTTGATTTCTTTTCTCCTTTATCAAAATTCCGAATTTGAATATACCGAAACTCCAAATTTCGTGAAGGTTTACAAAATTTGTTTGGGTTCGTTAGTACGATTTTTAAACCCTTGATTTCAAACAAACCCAAAAATTTACGAAATTTGTAGTTTCGGTATATTCAAATTCGGAATTTTGCTACCCCACCCCCATCACGCAAAAACTACTGCATGGATTTGAATGCATCACCGATCTATTGCTAAACGTCTAACTTAAAGTTTAGTCTCAATTTATCGCATGAAATTTGGTCACGTGATTACGCCACCGGAGGCAAGGTTCATCACAAAAATATTTTCCTGTTCGAAATTTCGTTAAATGCGATAACAACAAAAAACAAGACCTTTCGTATCTCGACCCTGGATCCCTGACGGAAATTCGAACAGCGCGTTACGCCATTTTTCAATGATTAGCGCTGTACACACAATGGCGCATACGTTTTATCCTTCATGGCTAACCTGCAGTTATTTCGTTTTTTTCCACGATTTAAAATTTATCTTTTCGTAATATTTATAATATTTACATTTGGACGATTATTTTGAAAGCTATTACTATGCAATCACTTTTATTTAACCTAACCTTTGTGACATAACTTTTCGTTTTCTTTCTTTAGAATGACAATAATTGATTATTTATTTATTCCTTCAAAAATAATAAACCCTATTATTGAAATTATTATTGAAATATTTTACGATAATAGATGCGAATCAATTAATTATAACTATAATTGTTATTGTTTTAATCATATTGTTATTATTGTTATTGGAATTTTATCATTATTATGATTGTATTTAATTAATAAATAATGGTAATTCCAATAATATCAATAAGAATAATAATAATAATGACGTTATAATTATTGTTGTTATTATTAATTATTAATTTATTATCCGTTTTTATTCCATGGTCGTTAAATTTTTCCATTATTTCAAATTTCAAAATCACGAAACAATAAATTATTATCATTATCGTCATTGTATTTACGATAAAATTCATGAAAATAAAATCAATAACGTTGTTATATCCACGTACCTATTATTATTTTTATAATTTTATGTAATTAATAAATCATGAATAATTATAAAAACAGCGATAATAATAACGTCACTATTATCGTTGTTATTATATATTGATTGCCCTTTCATGTTACATAATTAATTATTTTTGCCACAGTTATTTACCTGTCGTTGTTATTATTAATTATTGATTGTTCATCACCTTCCACGCGCCATCATTATTGAATTTTTCCGTTATTATTATTGCTATTATTATAACCAGGCTAAACAGCGAATCGCGGACGTAAATTCTACCGAGAAGAATTACAAAAATAGATCGACCGTTGCCTTCGTTTCATCGTTTTTAATTACCCTTTTTTTTTTATTCGCGAGAGTTCGAAGCTTCTCAGAGCGTGGTGTGAGAAATAAAATAAAAATAAGTGCATTGTGTTCGTTATCATGAAGCATGGAGAACGTTTCAATTGCGGACGCGCTTCAATAATCTCGAGTCAAATGTAATTGTTTTTTTGTCAATGAGGTCCAATTGCGTCCTTGCTCGATGATGAAGGTACGAGAGTGAGAAAGATCGACAGAGAGCGAGAGAGAAGATTCCGAGTGCAGGGGGAAGAAGAGAGATAGCGATTGAAGGCAACCGAATTCATTCCAGATAATTATAAAGCGCTGATAACGTATCGGGAACAAAGAACGTGAATATTGCTTTAGGAGTGGGTACAGAACCGAGCGGTTCCCCACTTCACTCGTCTACGCAGTATTTTCTCGAGCATTGTAAGAATGGACGCTAAAACGGTAGCTTTCAATTTCCGTCTCTCTCTGTCTCACTTTCGCGGAGGCGCGATCTCTTTTCCGCGAGCTCGTGACATTGTTTTTTTTTCGCGACATTTAACACGGGCTATACGGGTGCGGGTGCACCGAGACGTTCCACCTCGGTGCATTCCCGGTGCGCACGTACCTTGGAGCTGTAACACAGCCGCGCAAGGCGGACTAGAGTAACCTCCTCCCCCCCGGCGCGTTCACATTTCGAGTCAGCTGTACGCGTACCTCCTGCTCGTGGATCGACCGTTTATTTTTTTTTTTTATTATCGCGCTGATTTAGTTCAGACTTGTTATCCGGATGTTTTAAGTTTCACCCAAATCGCATGTCCACGAGACGATGAACGCCCGAAAACAATGGACAACGCTTTGGTCTATCGCTTTGCGACGGAAAAAGGGAAATGAGGAGGAAAAAAGTTGCTCACGCGGCGACGAATGCACCGACACTAGTGGCCCGGAGCTGCTTGAACACTGACGCATCGCGGAGTTTACACCGCTTCCCCCCTATCGGCCACTTCGTTGACTGACGGGTGCGCGCGTTACGAAACTCTATTCGAAGTTGCATGGTCGATGAGGAATTGTTCTTTCCGACTGTCGGTAAGGGTGTTTTCTCTTTTATCGTCGGTTGTTAAAAGTGAAACCTTTAGCGGTGGGAGTCGCCAAACGGAGATTGCAACGGGTCGATGGGAGTCTGCGTCGGAACTTGAAACGATATTTATTTACGGAACTCCATCCCAAACTTTTCGCTTAAAATACCGAGTTCATGGTTTGCTTAAAAGCATAACGAACATCGATATAACCTCACAAATTTTCGAAATCCGTTTACTCAGCGTCAATTGAGTTTACGGCGAAATATCGTGCATCAGTGTTTAGAGAATTCATAGAGACAGAAATAGATGCTTGAATTTTACGATAAAAATGTTTCGTCCTTGAGAAATTGTGATTTCAAATCGTCGACTATCTCTCTCGCACTCGCGTGTCACGTGGTACGTCTTCGACATGTTTTTAAAGGATTTTTGCAATAACAAAGTGTTGTGATTTCCATGATGAGATTCTAATAATTTAGGGAATTTCTTTGATAAAGAATAAATATTATCATCATCCTTTTTATACTGCTGCAAAAATTCCAGAATAAATATACTTCAGTGTTCCCTCCAACGTTTACTACCGCTTCTGTAAACAATGCGCACAACCGAGTGGAGGTACGGCACAGGCGCGCTGTTCACCCATCCGCCACAGCAGTGACCATTCGGGTCGTCGAATTCAAAATCTCGACCGATGAATCATGAGCACCCGGGACGCGAACCCCTCCCGAGTGGCGAAGCGCGTCTGCGCCAGGACGCGGACCCCCTCCCGAGCAGTGGAGCGCGCATGCGCCCGACGGTTATGTACCTTCTCGCAGCGCACAAGACGCGTCCCGCGGGACAGTAGGCAGACGCGAGTCTACACGAATCTGAGTGCGCACGAACGACGCTTTTGCAGCGCCAAATTATCCGTATTTAATCAAACGATAAAACTAGCGAGAAATATTTAAAAAATGCGATAAACGAGGATAAATATCGAGTTGATTATTGAAATTTGTGTATCTCTGTGCGCGCGTGCGTGAAAATATAAGTACGCATCCTCCCCCCTCCTCGCGGCTCCATGGAACGGCGGTTGCATTTAAATTCAACGGTCAAAGCGGAGGATCGGCCCACGCCTGTCTAAGCGCGCACTCGCCACTTTTGCGTACTTCGCCCTTTTCTTTTTTTCCGCGTTTATTCGATTTCTCGCTTTGCTATCGGTGTGAACGAAACGAAAAAAAAAAAATAGGTTCTCGTTGAAACGCTTGCTGTTGACAAACATTAAGTACAACGACCGCCTCGCGTCCTTCACTCACAATGGATCCCTTCACTCAGGTAAGATAACCTTTCTTTTTGTTTCCTTCTCCCTAACTTTCCATTCATTTTCGCGTCCCTCACGCTTTATTTCGTTTCCCCTCCCTCCAAGCTCGTTTTACTCGACATTCTTCCGAAATGACGTTCCTTACCCTCACTTCAATGGTCGTTCCTTTTCACCCATTTCCCAACGTTAAATAAATTTCAAACGTTAAATCTCTGCAAAATTCCTACAGCTTCCCCTACCATCCGTCCCGTATAATTTCATGGAGAGGAATCTTCTAGCTTTGTGCTAATGAATTCTCGTTTTATCTCTATGCTCGATTTTGTTATCTTACTTCCTGTTATGTTTTCTCTCGAAAATATGAGGCTGACGGAAAATCGTTTGTGGACCATTAGCCAGCATTATTGAAAACGAAATGCTCGAAATCATCCCTATGATAGATGATGTTTTATGAATTTTAACAAGTTGGAGTACTGTGATAACCCATAAATCAGGATTATTCAGAATAGTACATTTAAAGGAATAAAAGACGATTTTCAGGAGTGCTGAGTAAAATTGACCTATTCACCCATCACTAGTGTACTGATGCTTCTTTCACCGTTCGTTGGAGCATCCTTTTATCTAAATCACCTCAAAGGATAAATGATCCCTTTTAAACCTTCACAGTAGCCTTACCCGTTAAATATATGGTCTGTATACTCTAGGAAATTGTAGTTAAACAAAACTTGATGAAAAAATGATATCGTTAACAAGCGTCTATACTTTGTTATTATTGCTATTATTGACAACGAAATTGTTACTCGAATATTATTGTCTAATTACATGATTACTCTTACATCATATATAATGTAATAAATATAACAATAATAATAATAATGAAATTATATAATGGAATAGTAAATAATAACAATAAGCAACTACTAAGTACTGTTAATTATGCACTTTAAACATTTTTTTCAATAACAAGGGAAAGGTCAAAGATTGCTATTGTTAAATGTTATTTATCTTTTGTCTGTAATTATTATTATCATTATTATTATTATAGGCAAGAAAGGTTGTTTACAAGTATTATTTATACTGTCATTATTGTTATTGTTATAACCATGATTAATCATCTATAAGTATTGTTGATATCAATATCATTATCCTTTTAATTTGTGCTGAATATTTGTATATATTATATTCTCCGCAAGTTTTCCAATGCAGTTTTCCCTTGCGGGTGTTTACGTTCCACCGGACCCTTTTGTTTTTCCGTTTTCTCTCTATCTTGGTGATACCACGATATTTCTATCTATTCCTCTACTCCAGCGGTTCCCAAAAGGTGGTCCGCGGAACGCTGGGGTTCTGTAGAAAGGCCGCAAGGGTTCCATAAAAAATATTATCACACGTTTCGTGACCAACGTTGTTCGCGCGCACCGACTTGTTTACGCCAGTGGTTCCCAAAAGGTGTTCCGCGGAACCCTTACGTAGCCAAAAGAATTCGGGAACCGCTGCTCTACTCTTCCTTGCGGGCGCTGACTTTCTCTTTCTGTATCGTATTCACCATGACGATTCTGGTACGAGCATAGGGAAGCTTCCGGCCACAGATCGAGTCCCATCGAAAACTAGTTTCATTGAGAATATTTGTAATACGTCAATAATTTTCTTGACATTTGTGCAATAGTGATATTTTTTCTTTACTGTTTCTGATGTTTAGGTAATTTTTTCAAAATATACTTTATATTTACATAATTTTTTTGAAATATCCTGGATAATAATATTAAGGATATTTCAATTGTTCTACCGATAATAAATGATGGTCACACCGATTGAATTTTTTAGCGCATGCTGGAAAGAGCAAAAGCAAGGAGGGAAAAATTGGACACGCAATTATCCAACGCTGGACACGATGTGAAGAAACGAAGAAGTCCGCTCAAGGACGCCAATGCCATTCTCGCCCAAGCGCCACGTACGAATTTTTGTTTGCCTCTGTTTCAAATCATGCATTTTTTATTTTACAATTTTTATTATTTTCTTTGTTGAGTTTGCATTCTTAGAGCAAAAACCCTCTTTCTAGACGATTTTTTGGAAATTGAACTTACAAAAAGGCGCGATGTTCGGATTATGGATTTTCTTGAAACTTTCTTTACTTTGAGTAGTCGATTAGGACAAATTAGTGCGCAAATAGTGTTCTGTTACAAATTTTTCGTTTATGTTTTCGTTTTTTTTATTTAAATTTATATATATACAGGGTGTGGCATAAATAATGGTCCCGTTAAGGATTCAATACACCAGATAGTTAACTATAACATATTACAATTTTAACTATTTTTATGGTTAAAATTGAGGATTTAACTTCCTCTTATAGAAATTATGAAAAAAAGACGATTTTTTACAACAAATATCACAATTCCTAGATTTCTAGATTTCTAGGTCAAACTTTTTCAAATTTTACCCACAGTTGAGTATGATTGCTGAGAAGGTTCAATCAAATTTTAAACGATCAATCTTTCCATTCGTATAACGCAAGAACATCTTTAAATCGAACGGAGTGTCTCGCATAAAAAACTTTCAAATTCAATTTTAATGTTGCTTTTTTCGCGTATACCAGTTAAGGTTCAAGCTGCAACAAATTCACCGGTGAAAACACCGGTAACGATAACGTCGCCAACGACGATGACGGGAACGACGACGACGACAACGATGCAGACGAATACGGGTGCGAGATCACCGCGTAACAAAGTCGGCTCGCCTGCGAAGAATGGAGCACGAGAGAGCGGCGCGTTAAACAAGGAAAACGGGGAATCGAAGCTCGTGACGAGCGCGAGGTCGAAGCTACAAAGACTCGGCCATCTTTATTCAGGTATCAACAGAGCTTCGAGCCAAAAAAAAAATAAAATTTGCTGAATCGAGATCGATTATAAATCGCTGTAATTGAGTGGCGTTGAATTTTCTATTTTTGGAATATAACGGAAATGATTATTCGCCAATTCCTCAAACGGTTTTTTTTTCTCACAGAAATCGTAATTCGTAAACAGCAAAATAATTTCGTAATGTACTAAAAATGGGAAAATGCAAGAATGTGTCAACCTGAAGTTAGCGAGGTCTATCTAAGGTCGTTTAGGTCGAGCCAAGGTCAACTTGATCAAATTCCATCGACCCTAGTTTTAAAAAGTCGAAAATGATGATTTTCTTATGATTTTCAAATTTTTTCAAATTCGCAAATTATCTTCCTGCTTTGAGATTGAAGAAAAACGAAAATAAAAAATGATAGATTAGTGAAAAAAATGGATGACTTTTTTTCATATTCCCATATTTTTTCATTTTCCATTCCTGAACGAAAGACGATAGCAGTCGAGAGCTAAGCTCGCCGATTCACAAAAACGAGGAAAAATTCATGGCCGAGGACGAGACGAGCAACCGAGAAATTCGCAATCCCGTCAAGAACAAAGTCCGCCTCGATCGTTTGGCCGCTCTTGCTAACGAGATAAACAACTGGGAGGATGATCTGTCACATCCGAGCTGCGTGAAACCTGTCGAGAGCAAAGCTGAAAAAATCCAAGCGAAACTCAACGAGCAAGTGAAGAAATCGAGCTACGAGCCCCAGCCCGGACCAAGCGGATGCAACAGATGGAAGAGTAATTCGAATCAGCCGAAAAATATTATTCGTAGTCCCTCCAAACCACTAAAACTGGACAAAGCTGTCTTGGATAGACTGGTAATTTTTATGATAATTTTTTTCTACCTTTTCTCTCTTCTCGTTATGAATCTTCACTATGAGGAGTTGGTAATACATGGTACATGGTGAATTTCGTAAAAATACGCTCTTCTGAAAATTTGGTGAAAATCCAACCCAATATGGTAAAACGGATATGGTAAATGGAATTTTTCATAAAAACTCGAATTTTTGTGTAAAAACTCCACTGCACGTCGCCGCTACAAGAAAAAAAAACCCTAACCAGAATAATCCAACAACCAAGCACGGAACGAAAATAACAAAGAATAACCTCAAAGGACAAGGGTAATAAAATAATTAAACCTAAAAAAAAAGGCAAACAATAACACTATTAACCCGTTCGCACCGGATAGGACATGTGCTGCTCCAGTCTGGAAAATTGTTGATATTACGGCTGATATATGTCCCAGTTACTGAAAAATATCTAGGAGAGAAAATCCTAGAAAATCCTAGATGAAATCCCACAAAATCCTAGAAAATTCTAGATGAAATCCTAGAAAATCCTAGATGAAATCCTAGGAAATCCTAGATGAAATACTAGAAAATCCTAGAAAATCCTAGAAAATCCTAGATGAAATCCTAGAAAATCCTAGATGAAATCCTAGGAAACCCTAGATGAAATACTAGAAAATCCTAGAAAATCCTAGAAAATCCTAGATGAAATCCTAGAAAATCCTACATGAAATCCTAGAAAATCCTATGAAGCTTGTGAAATGATTGTTGTTGATGGTGCGCTGTTATGGGGACGTTTATGCCTCTCCAAGACCTTCAACCTTTGGGACATAAAAGTTATTTTATCTAATAATCGCTTGGAGGAGAAATAGTTGATCCCGGAAATGGGGCGCACTCGGACTGATTTTCCGCCGTATTGAAAAGGATAATACAAGTCAGAAAAAATAACCCTGATACAAATAAAACATGAGCACAAAAATCGAAAAACCGTTCCCTCGATGTTTTACAGGAATCCCAGGGCTTTACTCGTACTAAGAGCAATTCTCGTCTGGTGTATGACTATAAGAATTCTCCCCAGGAAACGAGACCGGAAGTGGAACAAAAAAACGAGGTTGGAAAGGAGACTGGAAACCGGGTCACCAACGATGCGATGACTGACAACCGAAAAATGGTAAATGACGAGTGTGTGACGAAACACGAGACCGCCACTGAATCGGAGGTTGCCACCACGACGAAAACGTTGGAAAACAATTTAACCGCGCGGAATCAAGGGGTTAGCAATAATCGCGGACGTTTCGGTTGCTACAACGCGTCGCCGAAGAGTCCGATGAAATCGTCGACTTCGGCTTCGTCTTCACCCGGATCCGTTCTCAGTAAAGCTTACCTCTTCGAATCGAAGGTCAACGAGTCGAAAACTCGCGATCCAGCGGAAATGACGTTGTCGGAGAGAATGGCGCTTTTCGAGAGAAACAAGGGCGAAGCACCGCTTATACCGAAAGCACCTCTCACCATGTCAGTGCCAACGAAGAAATTACTCGAACGCGAGAAATCCGCGGACAAGCCTCAACAAACCAGCGCAGGTAAAAATGCAAATTTTTCTTTCGTTTTTTTGTTCATTCCTTTTTGAGAAAATTCCGGTTATGTTGATTTGGCGAAGACCTTCTAGGATTTTTTACAAAGCTGATAAAAACTAAACTGCAACATTTTTTTTGTCGCCCAATTCATAGGGATATTAGGAAGACAACTTCTGATAAAACTTCTACCGAACTGAAACGAGTTCGCTTGATCTTTTCTTTTTTCACGATTCAGCTGATGCGAAAAACGCGAGTTCGTTAAAGTCCGTGAACGCGAATCGGGCGGTTTTCGAGCAAGGTCATCCGGCCCAAGAACTCGAAAACAATATTTTGCGGCAAACACAATTGGAGAGGCAGCAGGAGTTGGAAATGTTGCGCTCGCGTTTCAACCGTAACAAAGAGATGGCACAGGCGGCTGCGGGATCGTGCATAAGAACGAGCGAGAGCAGCGAGGTCAAATCGAACTCGCCGAAAAGTTCACCAGTCTGTCCAGTAAGGCCGACGCCGGCACTGGTAAAACATTTTTCAATGGTACCATCACGTATGCTTACAAAGTTTTCGCATGTCGTTTTCATTCTTTTTCATCTCTCTGTTTTGTACGAAAATCAACGACCATCATGATTAATCTAAACATTATATCTCTCTCTCCCTCTCCCACCTTTCCTTCGTCTTTATTTACGTAGGAAGTGCCTCCGGCGCCGCCACTTCCGGAAGGCGAGCAGAAGAGAAGTATTCCGACAAAGGCCTCGCCAGCCAAGAGGCAAGGTATGTTTCTTCTTATACATCGCGGGTTTCGCTAAATTTAGTCAGCCCGAAAGCAGCGTAATCTTACGAATAAAAGGTTTGCAATTTCATGGGTATATAGGAAATTACCAAATACTTCAAAATACGAGGAATGATAGTTCTTCAAAGAATAATAATACATTACTGATTTTAGAATTTTTCAATGCATAATTCAGTAGATATAAATATGTGAATTTAATACGCCCGCTTATGGGAAAACAGGTTCTGTAGACGTTCATGGTTGCAAAACCAATTGAACTAAAACGGCAGAAATTTGAAAAATAATGTTTTA
Source organism: Ophioninae sp. B BG-2022a (assembly GCA_030522765.1). NCBI lineage: Eukaryota > Metazoa > Arthropoda > Insecta > Hymenoptera > Ichneumonidae > Ophioninae sp. B BG-2022a. The sequence continues at coordinate 52,714 of JAPYZJ010000366.1, forward strand.
CAGATTCAGGATCAAGCGTTAGGCTAAACTGCAAATAGATCAAATGTGCTGTCGCGTTTGCCAGACTTTTTACAAAACAGTAGAATGTTTTTCATAATGTTTTTTTTCTATATAATACTCAGTGTGTTTTCTGCTTTTACTTATTTCCGGCCTTTTACTCCGACCTACTTTTATCCGTTAGAACGAATATAATGATATATCCATCACCCTGTATATTTTTCTTGTATTCATTTTCGTTTTCCTTCGCGTGATAAAGTGGCAGGTAGTCCACCGAAATTTCAAAAGAAGAATATCTCGGAAGTGAAGCGTATCCGTGTCACGGAGCCAAAGCCCGGTCACCTTTATCCGGATCTTACGCGATTGGTCGAGACCACCACCGAGACCGAGACGGAGACAGAAACGGAGTATACCCTCGGTACAACGGAACCGGAAACGGCGACTTGCGAGGAAACCACCGAGACCGAAGCCGAGTATTACGTTCGCGACGAGGATGACGGCGATGACGAAGATTACGACAGCGACGATGATGACGAGGAAAACGACGCAGCGGTTAATACGAGCCTTGAGAGGAGTATACTTCGAGCTGTTGATCAACAATCCATGAACAAAAAGGTTTTTACTTTACGCTTCACATTCCTGTAAAAACGAGATCCCAAAGTTCGTGAAAAATGTTCGTTTTCGTATGGGAGGAGTCGTCTTTGGAACCTCACTCAAATGTTGTCTTTTACGCTTCTATCAACAAGACTGCCTATAAAATATGAGTTTTTGCAGCGTTCCATTGATCCGGATCCTGACAGCACTGTGTCCGATATCTCCGTACTGGACGAGATGGACGAGTATTTGGACGAGTGTCTCGCACGCCAAGAGTGTCAAAACGAGCACGGGCCTACACCTCCGAAATTGAACCGCGCCGGGCAAAGTCCGTCTACCGCATCGACCAGCTTCAAGTATACTCACGGCTCGAGCTATCGATCACCGATCAAAGTGACAAGCTCGCGTTCTCCCCGGAAAGGCGAGCAATACGTCGTCGAGGGCGAAAGTTGTATACCGCTCATGCACAGCGTCAGTTTCTATCGGAAACAACAGACTCAAGTAAAACATCTCTTCATTATCGTTATTCTCGGTCATTTTGCTTCGACAAAACCAAATAAGCTTTAGAGAAGGATAGAGAATCGTCAAGAAGAAGAAATGCCGAAAACCGACCAAAAAATAGATAAATGTAATGATTTAGATTGACTAAAATATTTCATCTCATTCAAATAAGTTTTTGCATTTTTGGTAGGCCATATTGGATCCGGTATTTCATTTTTTATATTTAGAGGCCGTGATCGTAATCAGCGACCTCGAAAACCCTGGGGTACCAATTTTTGTGATCGCCCAATTTATTTCTTTTTTACGAAGCGTGAAATTTTTCTCGCCATTCAAGGGGTGAAAAACTCCATTTCGGGGGTGAAACTTTTGATCACGACAAATTAAAAAAATACATCGTTTAACTACAACAATTTAATGCACTCATGGTGGAAAAAGAGACGGACGCGGGAGAATCTTTTTCTATGAGAAACAAAAATATTGAAAACAAAATGTCATCAATTTTTTGATAACTCAAAAGTGGCGATATTTCTTTTCCTAATGGACAAAACTCAATTTTAACCCTGGATTCTGAAAGAACACATTTGAAAATACTAGGGCCTATATTTTTTATTTGGAAATTCGTATTGTTTAATTATGAGAATTGACTCGAAAATGATAGGAAAAATTACGATTTTTGGTCGTTAATGGGTTAACTGCTTAAAAATCGTCACGCAAATATTTTTTTATCGATTTCATGATACTACCCTGAAAGGACGTGCCGCAAACGAAACCTTGCCATAAAACTAATCTCAATACATCCTTTGTGCGAAATAATGTGGAGTACCGTTGAAAGCTTCAAAACTGAAACTACTCGATTTCCTGTTTTTCAAGAGTGCAAAAACTCCCGTCCGTCACGTGACGCGCACTCAGGAAATGGATTCGGATTGGAGTAGCACAACCAGCCCTGACGAACGAATGGACGCCACTCTAGTAGCAGAGAAAATTAAGAACCTGATGGACGAGATTTGCAAGCAGCAGACGATTATTGGACAGGCCAGCCAGGCCCTTAATCTGTGCCATGCGACCGTCGAATTCACCGAGTCTCGTGAACAAGTCGAAGGAGAGAGACTACTTCTCGTGGCGAGTACGTTTTTCCATTCCTTTTCTTACAATAATTAATTATTATAAGAAATAATTCTTACAATAATTTCTTACAATTCCATCTTTTTACAATGAAACCTACAATAAAAAATTGTCCATTTTTATACCAAATAACATAATTTTTTCATTAGAAATTAAAAAATGCAAACAGAAATTATTCGACATAAAAATTAACCTTAAGGGACTTTTGAAGATATCTATTTTTAATTTGAAGAGAACATTTTTAACTCCATTTATTGCGTTATGGAGGTTTTTTATTTATTTTGAAACAAACGCAAAATAAAAATTTCTAACGCTTAATTTATTATTAAGTTAGTTATTTGTAAGATTAAACATGTGCGACACGATCTAGACTTCTATATCCAGAATTCGTCCATTTGTTTAGTAATCGTTTACCCACCGGTTTATTCAATATTACCTTAAAGTAGCGTATCAAAAAAACGATCGAAAGTTTTGTTGTCAGATATTTGTTTGATTTTTAAATTTATACGAAAGAAAAATGAAAACCTCGACGTGGATATTTAATTACAAATACTAACCCAAACAAACCCAAAAGCTTCATTTTCCCTGGTGTGAATAAAAAAACAAAATGAAACCTCAGGAATGATAACACTCCACAAAAGAATTGACATTTTTCGTACACGTTGCTGGAGTATCCAAGACCATTAATCCCAAACTCGCAAAAATGTAATCTCTTTTCTCCTTCATTGCTAAATTCGATTTTTTCTGCCGAAAGACTTCTCGAGTTTTAACATTGATTGACGTTTCTTTTTTTTCGTATAATTCAGCGCACAGAAGACAGGCGGCTCTGAATGAAATTCAGCGTTTGAAGGTCGAGGGAACCCTCAGGCCGGTCGTGCCCGGTTCGCCAGAAGTACAGGAGAGCGGCTCTCTGACGATTTCCGCTTTAACACTGCCTCTGAAACGCGACTACTTTCGTAACATAGATGCAAACGTATGCCTCCACTTTCTGTGCCTGATTCGTTATCTCGAGAATATCGTTGTGACGCCGGTGATACAAGCCGAAAACGGGGATGCCTGCATACGTTTCCCCTCAACACTCAAACTCGAGGATTTGTACAGCGATTTCAAAATAACGATCGAGGTTTATACGCTGGAGACACGAGCGGAAATTCTTCCTCACGAAATCAAGTATCACATTCACAACAGCGGAAGTTGCGGCGGTGGTGGTAACGGAAGTGGCAAAAAGGTGAGCTCATACTTATGAACTCAAGCTACATTCGCCCGGAACATTACTCGGATGGGTGACCGCATTTTTGGCTAGGATTAGCCTGGGGCGTTCACTTTTTTTTTTGAAGCAGATAAATAAGGAATTTTTTTTCTCAATATCGACGATGCACTTAGCACGAAAAATCATCAGAATTTGGATACGTGTATTTAAAATCGTGAAACTTGGAAAAAATCCAAAATGTTTCGCTTTTTTTCCAGGGAGCCGGCAAAACGCCGAAAAAGTTTTTGAAGCAGGAGAGCCGTTTGATAATGCCGACGGTCCAGAGTCCCGCAGGTCCCGGGGCAGTAAGGACACCGTCTTTCGCACTCGCCGGCTACGTCGTCTTCAGCCTGCGGGAAGTTAATCGCCAGCAGTTCACGCTCAACAAGGTGAGGCTCAGGGATTTTCCATTAACCCATTAAAGACTAGCTTTGCCATGTGGCAACGTGAGTAGTCAATTTAGTTTACGGATCATACATCAAAAACTACAAATCTAGCGTTGCCATATGGCAACAGTCTAAAACTCAAAATTGAGAGATTTTGCATTTTTTTTGTCATCATCATATTAACTGGTCATCATTCAACCCAAATATAAAGATAAAAACACAAAATTTGAATTTCAAAAACTCAGTCCCTAACGGGTTACAAAAAGTCAGTCTACCAAGGATTCAGAAGATTCAGAGCCGTCTATACCGGTCGGGGTTTGCGATTTGATATACGAGATAGTTAACTATAACATATTATTTTTTCAACCGTTTTTATCCAAGAGTTTAAAAAAAATTGCGGTGAAAAATGATTGTTTTTTATGGATCGTATTTTATTTACGTAACGCCCATTTTTCACGGCTGCTCTATTCAGCAGCATAGAGCAGAAATCAAAATGAAAAAATAATGGTTATTGTTGAAAATATAGCTAAATTTGTAATGAAAGTATACAAATTTGTCACAAAAATAAAAATAAAAACTTTCGCTAAAAATGGTTAGATAAAATAGACCACTATTTACGCCACACCCTGTATAACATTGAGCCTAACAGTATACAAATTTGAGACGCAATCTCTCTGCTCTTTGTTAAAAAAAAACTTATCAAAAAGACACATGATTTTTACGATAAAAGAAAAAACAAAAAAATTACAAAACCTTATTCGTTATTCTCCCAAGGTTCCGAAAAATTCCGCTCTTGAGGGCAAAATGCAGATGCACGTAAGCTGCGAATTATCCGTATCAGTGGAGCATCGCGGTTTCCTCACGATGTTCGAGGACGTTTCTGGATTCGGTGCCTGGCATCGACGATGGTGCTTACTGAAGGGCTCTATTCTTTCCTACTGGAAGTACCCGGACGATGAGAGAAAAAAGACTCCAATTGGAAGTCTCGATTTACAAGGTATTCCTTTAAGATCTTTTGTAATATAAAAAAAAAAGTTTTAATATTTTTATAGTTTTTAATATTAAATTAAATATAAATTGTAATATTTATTTTAATTGAATATTACATTAAAAAATGTTATATTTTTAATATTTTTATAGTTTTTAATATGAAATTAAAAATACAATTTTTATTATTTATTTCATTTAAATTTAATATTAAATTTTAAAAATTTATATTTTAGTTTTAATATTTTTTGAGTTTTTAATATTAAAAAAAAAAAAACGACTTGCCCTCATTGCCATCTGAACAACGGCCAATTTTCAGGCATCACAACGTCTAACGTTGGCTTGGTATCCCGAGACATTTGCGCTCGTCCAAACACTTTCTTACTGGAGAGTACGAGACCTGCACAACCGGGCGACGCGGAGAGTCTCGTTCTCGTCAGAAACGGATCTCAGACAACGATCAGGTGAGCGTCACATCCGCTTCGTCTCATTCCCCGTTTTTTCACTCTACAACGTCTCCATTATCGAGAAATTACGATACCATTTTTTTTTCATTCCAGGCATCTTCTGTCTGCCGATACAAAGGAGGACAGGCTAGAATGGTGCTCCAAGCTCAACAAAACCATCAACCTCATACGCGCTTGGAGTGAAAACCCCAACTCGTGAATAAACCGATACCACCCCCCCCCCCTCTCGTTAGGGCGATGCGCAATCTTTTAAGCGGGTAACATTTGCGACCTCCGCAATTTTCGTTTCGTAAACACTGCCCATATTCGTCGCGTCGTCGTTTCAAGGGCACTTTGGAAATTTCGGTTTTTTTTGTTAAGCGATCGTGAAATCATTTGCGCTTCAACGTAACGCAGAATTTTTCTTACGAATTCACCTTATTTTTCGTACGTATCTTTGGACTTCATTTTATTTCCTGTCTCAAAGTTTTTCTTGAAGGAAAAAGGATTTCCTTCTGGTGGAACCATTCGTATGTACGCACGTACGCGTGGCTTCATACGAGAAATCGAATTAGGAAAGAATCAACGCGCACGCCTCGAGCGATTTTCTTCTGTCATGCATTTAATTGCGATTAATGCCAGGCACGCCGATTTGTAAATAGAAAAATCTCGAGATTTTGCCTATAGTATTTTCTTATATACGTTACGATCGAAACTCGTTTTCAGCTTTAAGACGATTTTTTCTTCCAACTGAAGAAAACTAGTTCCGAAACCGCCCTTCGTTAGAACTTGTTTTCTCTGGTAAAAACTGGAATTTACTGATTTATCTGATTTAAAAAAATAATAGGTATATAAAACTAATTCTTGTGAAATAAATCAAAACAGTCTATATATAGCTATTTTGATAAAAAATAAAACTCAAAAATCAACAAAAATCGTTCCCACGTATGAGCGATAAACTTTGGTTGCGTTTGGGTTCGATTCGGTTCAATTCGGTTTTGAACTTTTTCGGAGACAGTTTAAGCCGATTTATTTCGTTGGAACAAGTTTTTACCTAGTCAAGAAAAGTTTTTGTTTTTGTAACATTCAAATTTTTATAAATCAGTGAATTCAAGTTTTTTTTTGGGAAAATCGTGTGTAAGCAGAGAACGGGATCAAATTGTAACCTATGTGTATGCAACACGCACAATTTTTTATACATACGTAAGCGTAAGAATATCGATATTTTTTAGCATAAATTAATCCTGTGTACGCGAGCAACGTACGCGTAGTCAAGTTTTATATGGAACGTAATAAAATCGAATCTTCATTTATTGATAAAGATGACGTTCAATTTTCTCCGAAGCGAAGAACGGCGATTTATCAGGCTCTGGAATTTTAATTGATTTATTGGTTGATTAAAATTGCCCTCAGACACCGTTGGGCAAATCTACCGGTAAAGTCGTGCAATAAAGCAGAGCCAATTTATAACGGAAACCTGACTTGGAGCTGTAGCAAAAAGAAATGGAGGTTGACAAACCACTGGATCGTTCGGAGTGGTAAGGAAAAATGATATGGTAAGAGAAATCGCAGTATGGATTGTGAAGTAATGAAATTGAGAGAAAGGTGGCGTTGGTAATTGGATAAAAATAGTAGGAGCGCAAATACGAGAAAACTTGTGAGAGATTCCTAATGTGTTAAAATACTGATAGTATCTGCGTATTCCTTTTTACTTACTTTTCCTAAATTTTCGCTTCTTAATGCCTAGAGTCGCACCGACCGAGCGGCCATAAATGGAAGAAAGATAGCTGAATTATTAATTCCGAATGATTTTCGAAATGGTTGATTTTACGGAAAACATGATACTCGTTCCACTCCGTTCAGTAGTAAACAGTCGATATCCCTTTTTTGTTCGAAATGTATCACCGTTTACGAAAGGACTTATCAGTAAGATCTTTTTTCCTTATCAATTTGCAGTGCAACCTTGCTAAGTCGAACCTGACGGCACTGCCGAAAATTTGTATTGAATATTTCGACTAAATGATATTTGCATTACCGAGGATGAAAATCGCCAAGTTCGAGTTATAGGATACCTAAATTTTACCAAACTTGTACTGTATCAGAAAGGAAGACTATTTACTACTTTAAAAAAACTTTTTCTTCATAAATTGACCGTTGAATTTCTCAAGAATATCGTGTCCAATTTTTCCACCGAAATTCCAAGAATTGTTGGAATCTGGGTAATAAAGTTTAGCAGTAAGGGTTTTTTAATTCGTCAAAAATATTTCACTAAGACAGACTGATTTTGTTTATTTCTTTATCTCGAAGCTTACGGGGCTTCTCAACCGGAATTCATGTACAGTTTTTTACGAGTATATTTGGATCATATGTAATATCAAAGGGATTTGTTGGCACAACGTTCGGACGATTAACAGTTCATGTGATTGTTATATTTTTTTTTACTCGGGCCGAAGTTACGCTTTAAAGATTTATGCTAGGGAAACTGTGGGATGGAAGCCGTCCTTGTCAGCGGTATAGTCGACTTTGTACGTTTTGCCGTCCGGGCCAACGTAGCTGAAACTACCGACGATACTGAGAGCCTCGTTTTCCGTACCCTCGTCCTTCAATTCGGCCGTTTCCTCGCGCTTCTGGCCATCGCTCTGCTCGTAACTGAAGTGATAACCACCGAGACCGATGTTGTTAGATTCTTCCTGTCGGGTTATCGTTATATCCGCTTGGGGCGCTGCCACAGCAGCACCCAACAGGAGACAAGCTAAAATGATTATCTGGAAGAAACAATGTTAACCTCAAAATACGCCCATGTGTGCCTCTGTTTCACGTTTTCCACTATTTTGTAAACTATCGAAATTTTCAGTTAGTGAATTTCGCTCGTTCTCCGGTTAGAGTTTGTTTGGGTTAGGTACTAAATTTGTTAATTATTCGTATGTCCCTTTAATGTATCTAGTGACTTTTCTTGAATTCTTGAAAAGGGAATGGCCTAAGTATTCATTTTATTCCACGATAAATCCACGACATAACCTAGTCGAGACCCTTTCCCAGCTAAATTTCTAAGTACCCGGTGCAATTTTCGTTTCCAAGAGAATGTTACTATGAAAAATGATTCACCATTGAAAATCCATAAAAACGGCAGATTTACTTTTTCGTTTACATAACTAAACATTTGAGGTAACATTTTCATTGTGATTTTAGATAGTCACGCGTCACAATTTTCAAGCGGCCCGATTGGTCTAGTGACTTTCGAGGCTCTACCGCAGCGTTCAGAGCGAACTTATAAACCATCAATCGTCTTAACGACCTCAATTATCGCGCGCTCACTAAACCTAATCACTTTCACTGTAACTCAAAAGAAATATGATGGTTCAATATTATTTCGTTTCGCAAAACTCTCGTTTTCGCAAGGCGTTTTCGTATTTGGGCGATATCTTCGTACTTTTTGGTTTCAAACTTAAAAACCCACCGTCTTCATATTGGCACGTCGATTCTTATTATTTTATGTTTTCTCGGGAGATTATGTTCTTGAGACTAGTCGTCTTTTGTCTCCGTACCGCGTACTCGTAACAAATCTTATGCGAGATACACCTGAAGGATGAGCATCGTATTCTGCCTTTATATAGCCGGATAATCGCACTTGTACATACCCCCCCACTTTTCAGTCCTTACAGAAGATGGTCCATGCTGAACGGAGAGGCTGTAAAACCGAAGAAGCCTCCGTACCTCGATAATTCTCCCTCTTTATTCTACACACACACACACACACACCTATAAACATTCATAATCATACGATCGGAGAATAGATTTACGTTTCTTTCATCTACAGAGGACCTATTTTCAAATGAAATGGCTTTAGCAGTACAAACGGTAAAACAACACGTGGCACATAAAACGTTCACTCTAAAAAGGAAATGGCATTTATTGAAGCCATTATAGCTAGTCCAGCCAAAAACAGATTAGACTGCGACCAAATCGGCGTTAAAGGAATACTAAATTTCACATCCGTATCATTACTACCCTATACTAACGTTCGAGATGCCAACAAAGTTCCGAAACGAAAAGATAAACATGTACATAACCTTAAAATTGCTTTTTTGCCGAAAGTAAGGATGAGCACGTAAATTCATTTTACAGCGTTCAGTTAATCCCTAAAAGATTAGGGTAACCTGGTCTAGGAGTACGCAACACCAAAAGCTGTGAAGTTTTTGACGATGCGCGGCTAACTTCAGTCGTATTTTGATGTAACCTGCATTAGAGGTGCTGGGCGAAAAAAAGAATCAAATCCGGCAGAAAACGCAGAAATTACGTAAGTTTAAAGACTTTTGCTCAATTTTGCTAAATACTTTTACCATTTTGAAAGTATTTTTGAGACAAGAATGCAATTATTTGCTAAAAATGAAATAAACTGTGAAGTTTTTAAAGACGATGTCTGACATATGCACCGAGCGTAGTTCCGGTCAGTGCCAAGAGATGGCGTTGAATTTCGCTCGTACTCGTGTACTCTTATCCAATAGTACTTGTAAGAGTACGCAATTCCAATTTCTGATTACTTTTGTTATTTTGAGTGATATTTTTGAATTTTGTTTTTTTTATGTTACTTTATGAAAGATGTTTAAATTGCAAACGTCATAAATGCTTATTTGATTTCCTAGACTTCATATTTATTTTTTTTAGAATATTTTGAAGCTTAAGTGCGTACTCCTAGACCAGATTACCGGACGATTTTTGAAATCGAGGTAAAACGCATCGCCAATAATGTGAGAGGCTACAGTGAGATTTGGAAAATTAGGAATAAAGGCCTAACGTAGAAATAGCTTATTCTCCGAAACGAAGGATTATCCTGGATATGGGTTAGTTCACAATCCGATTAGTGCTAAGAGACGACTAAATTTTTACTCGGGGTTATTATTAAGGAAATCCAGTGATTGGAACGACGCTAAGATAAAAGTCTGATTTTTTTTTACACCATTGTCGAGACTTATGTTTATCCGTGTGCCGAATTTTCGGGATCGGGTAGGAAACCCGAACTTCGAATGACCAGACGGCTCAAAATTCCGAATTCGAATATACCGAAACTACAAATTTCGTAAATTTTTGGGTTTGTTTGGGTTTGTTTAAAATCAAGGGTTTAAAATCAAACTAACGAACCCAAACAAATTTCGTAAATTTTTGGGTTTGTTTGGGGTTGTTTAAAATCAAACTAACGAACCCAAACAAACTTCGTAAACCTTTACAAAATTTGTAGTTTCGGTCTATTAAAATTCCAAATTTGCAGTATTTTGGGCAATCGAAATTCGGGTTTCCTACTCAGCCCCGAATTTCAGGACCTAAACTCGAAAACAGTTCTTTTTTTGTTGAAACGAAGAATTGGCTTTGTGTCACTGAATTTTTCAGTGTGCGACCACTTTTTCACGCTCGCAGTTTTTTTTCTTGTTGCTTTTTTTGCTTTTGTTGCTTTTTTTTGAAGTTTTGTTGCTTTTTTCCGTCGAAAATCAAATTGCAGGGAAATTATACGATGAGCCTTTCTCTCCCTAAATTTTTGGATAAATAATGTTTTTTTTAAACCCATTCAATTTTTGATTAACTCGGAGTGAAATCGAAGATTTCTTCAGTGAAGTTTCGATAGTAAAATCGCTCGGTCTATTCTTAGAACACATCCCATTGAATGTCGAAGTGGATAGGTGTCGTCGAGCCCGGTGAGAAGCGACTTTTGACCCGGGAAAAGTATCCCGGGACCCACGGCGGTTGCCGAAGGGGGATGGACTCGGGCAACATCGGTAGAAAGTAAAATCGCGCTTGGCTCGACAAATATGCGGACGGTTCTGTTACACACGCGGTTATGCCACTGGCGGTTATATTTCGTGGGTATGAGGTAACCCTCGTACATGTGCTGTTCGAACACGCTTATAATTTATCACAGATAAATAACGATATTCACTACTTTTTTTTTTCAGCTTAGCTTCACCGTGCTTCTTCCACAGTTTTATTTTTTCACATTTGAATACATCATCATTCGAGACGGATCCACCATTCGTCGTTACGTCGACGTTAACTTCCCGCAAAAAAAAAAAGGAATTTATCGATGAAAAACAATTTTGAAGTATCTTCATGAAAATGGTCATAAAGGCTTTAGGCGTTAATTACAAAATTATTATTATTTTCGTTAAAATGTAAATATAGCAATATTTGTTTTTATGTGAATGTGGTATTTTTGTTTTTTTTTCCATTGCTTAATTGTATAGCAAAAGAAAATTCGAATTTTGAATAATTTAATGTACATGTCATGTAATTGTGTAAAATATGCTGGAAAATTATTGGTAAACCTTAAAAGTTATTCGATAAATTTGATAACAAATTTATAACGATTTAACGATTTTCATAGCAAAAATTGTACCATTAGCAAAATACAAAATATGCATCATGCAAGCATACTAAAAATACTCTGTAAGGTCTTGACGTGCATGGTTGACCCTTCATCGATAACCTACGTCGAAAAGACGTAATCGATTTTACAAAATTGTAAAGTTTTGTAAAGTAAGAAGTACCTTGTTTTGTTCTTTAATTTTTTTTCTAATAAAAATATGAATAAACTCTAATGTTTTTCATTTACTCCATGGTTATCTATCTAGAGTTAAATAAATAAATTATGAAAAAAATTTCGATTTCCCTATTATTCAATTTTTATGAGTAAACAATAAGATTGCCTAGCAAGATGAAAGAGACTTAACTATCTGCGCCCTCCGTGCCGTGGTGGCACCCTGAGAGTACCACCTATTTCATAACCATTTTCTGAGCAATTTTGACCGAATTTTCAAACTTTTTTTGGTGTTTCAGCATCAATCGTGTATTCATATTTTTTACTGAAACTTCAAAAAAAGTTCGAAAATTCGGTCGAAATTGCTCAGAAAATGGTTATAAAACAGGTGGTACCTTCAGAGTGCCACCATGGCACAAAGGGTTGATCCTCAGCCATAGCAATCGTTGACAAAGGTTTGACAACGATTGGGTCAGACCCAGGTCGAATCGGCATGGAATGCCCCATATACATTATAATTTGAAACGTTATTTTACTTTTTTGTACAATTCGGAGAAAAAATGTAATAAATACGTCAACTAAATTAAAACAAATGATACTTACTTTTAATGCAAATATTCATTGTTTTATAAAGTAGAACAAATAACAAACTTTAAGGAGGAATTTTTTCTAACGTGGCGTACTTTCTGATTTCCTATAACTTTTTTAGGAAAATTGTTCTAGTACTTCGATTATTCATATTTTTAATGGAATTTTGTAAACAAATTTGTTAAGTTACATAAAATTAAATGACCAAGCTATTTTTCAATAATCTTTCTTATTCTTTCTTTAAATCTAAAAATCTAAAATTTCGCAAAATCTATCGCAAAATTCTGCAAAATCTAAAATTTCTTTATATTCTAAAAATCTTTTTTTTATTTTCTTGAATGTCGGGTCATCGGCGTAGCCTATCCTCTTAATGAAACATTTTGGAACCTCATGGTTGATGCCAGTCGGGAAGAAATACCGGTTTGGTTGGGGTCTAAAAATATCCCTTTTTTTTCTATAATTGGATGTGTGAAAAGACAGGCGGATATGAGCTAACCATGGACTCTTGAAGGCCATGGGAAGCCCATTACAATTTCAGATCACTCTGTTATAAAAAAGAAACGTATAATTATTTCGATAAAGAATCGTAATAATTTCAATCAACCTTTTTGTTAGATGATTAGTCTGTTGGTGATAATTATTTCAGTACAAGTGAAAATATTGTTGTAGGTAGGGATTATGACGTAAATCCAACGTCGATCCGACTTCCTGAATTGTCGAATAGCCAAGTTTGGGATTTGACCTCGCAAGTGTTTGATCGATCCACATCTCGACGAACAAACATCTTCTCTCTAATGCGATTTACAGTACGTTAAATAATCGGATGATAACGATTAGTTAGAGATCTGAGCGAGGTATTCTGGGTTCTAGAACTGGGAGGATTAGCTACAACCATATTTTTGTGACATGGACAAAACTGAACTGATGAACTTCCCAGGTACGTAGCATTGTGAAAGTTGATTTTCGAGGATGTATACATACTCCTCTTGCTGTTTCACTTTGGAAGCTGAAATCTCAAAATAGTATATTTTTATTCTAAAAAGACGATCCAGGTCACGTGCATAATCGACGATCGAAAATTGCAACGCTCATCAGCAGCATACTGGATCAATTGTCTTTCTAAGACCTCCCTAAGTAACTAAAAAGTACGGTTTTATTCATTGTGCTGCTTTTGCCTCTAAACCCTTTAGCACATCTCCAGAGACTTTTTAGATTTGTTCAACCATTCTCTCAGTTTCAATACTCTTTGATAATCGATCTGGCATTATTTGACTCTAAAGGTTGCCACGACATCTAGTACTTTAGTACTTAGTTTAGCCTTGTTTAAGGGGTTGGGTAGGAAACACTTCGATTGACCAGAAAGCTCAAAATTCCGAAACTACAAATTTCCTAAAAGTCAAGCCAGCAAAAGCACGAAATCTGTTTGGGCTTGTTTGGGTTCGTTAGTTTGATTTTAAACCCTTGATTTTAAACAAACCCAAACAAATCCAAACAGACCCAAAAATTAACAAAATTTGTAGTTTTGGAATAAAAAATTCGGGATTTTGAGCCTTCCGGTCATTCGAAGTTCGGGTTTCCTACTCCACCCCTTAAGTCTTAATCTTCAAATCTTCCGGAGGGAGAATAAGAACTGGAGAATAAATTTTGCTTTGCTTAGTTATTTCATATTCTCAGACCGTGCTGGCATAACTTCATGATTTGATAAACATTGCGTTATCTTATAAAAAAATGTACAACTCGTCCAACACTGGCCCAGTACTGCACCAACTCTCCTGCATTTTCGGCCATTCCCTGGCACGAGTCTCGGTCCTTTCATGGACCACTGTCCGAATGATATCCTTGGTCACGAGTAGCTACCGATATTTGGCGCAAAACCAGCCCGACGCTGGTGCCAAGGTTGGCCAAAAATGCTATCAATACTACGCCAGCGTTCGAATTAAAAGTGACCCCACGTTCTTCCACCATTGGCCCGAGTTCAAGGCAATATTGGATCCGTTCATTATCTCCAGTGATACGATACCTAATACCCTGACTTTCGACTGATTTTATATTATGGCACCTTTTTGTTGACATATCCACTACTATCGCTCAAAAGTATTTGGCCACTCAGTAAAATACATTTTGTAAAAGTTTAATTGCATTAAACTACTTTAAGCACACTAAAGAGACTACCTATTAAAGTATTGAGGTAATGTGACTTTTAAATAAATAATCAACAATATCGTTTATAATTTCGTTTGATGGTTAATAACTATTATTAAATAATTTATTATAAAAAAATTTGACAAAAATTGGGTTTCAAAGTACTTAAATCTGGGGATTCAGACGGTTGTACAATTTTTTAAAGAAAAAGTTAATAAATTCTATCTGCAAAGCTGAAATGGATACCCAGGTACCTGGTCATTGAACGGACGGTTAAATTTGCTCGATCATGTTTTCGAGTTCTACCAAGTCAACTGCACGATTTATTTGGATTCACGCTGCTACTTCATTCCAAATCTTACCAGAATATTTAATTAGTTAGAATATAATAATAATGGGGGGTTCCTTTATTCCTTTTTATTCCATGTATACCCTTGTGGGTTTTTACATTTCTTTTTTCTTCTCGAGTTCCAATTTTTCCTATATTTCCACTTTTCGTTGCCGACCTTCCATCTTTTTCTGTCACTTCCTACCCGCACTTCGCTAAGCTAACCTACCAATAGTGCGTCCACAGCAGACTTAGCTAGACTATACCGCATTTGCCGAGGACACGGGGAAACTGTGGAAAACCCGTGCCGGTATAGACAGCCCTGTATTTGCCTGATCCTTTGGTGTACACACTTTGT
>JAPYZJ010000367.1:0-47744 GCA_030522765.1 Ophioninae sp. B BG-2022a
AGTTAAGAAATTTTTTTGTTTGGGGACTCTAGTTACCATGGACAGTTGAGTGGTTATCAAATATTTTTTCAACTTTTTTATTTTTGGAAACGACGACTAGAAAAGACTCATCGCAGTTTGTTATATCGTGAATCCAACAAAAATAATCTAATGAAACCCCCCCCCCCCCCCTCATTCGAAAGAAAATTTTGGTTTGCAGTTTTATAAACACAATATAAAAAAAACAGGAAAAAGTCGACGATAAGCGGAATAAATCCTTTTCTGTTGAATTTAGCATACAGCACTGACTTTTTTCGATTTTTAGCCCTTTCTAGCCCTTTTTGGCCTCCCGAGCTACCCGTCCATGAAAATTCCAGGTGGCAACACTGAATGCAGCTCGCAATTTCCATCTGAAACAAACAAACAAAAAAAAAAAATTATTTTTAATAGCATAGCTTCTAGTTAAACCAACAAAATACAACGAAAAGTAAGAAATGCAACAATTTTTCGCAAATTGAAAAAAAATTCATATTTTTGAAAAAAAAATGCACTTTATATTGTTCAAAAAGTGGGTTAATCATACCTTTCTTAAGGTTTTTTAGGTTCAACTAGAAGGGAATTTAATCCCGAATACAATGAATTTTGTCTCCTTTCGATAGGACGTTTAGTTTTTTCCCTCTCTTTTCCGCCAATTAGGAAAAAATTGTAAAAATGAAAAACCGAGAAATCGCGCGTCAAAGTTTTCGTATATAAGAAATCGTAATTTTCTTGAACTTACCGCAATAATATGCGAATCAGCGATTCCTGGTCCATAGAGTTGCCCTTCAGACTCTTCAAAAAAACTGGTTTTCGCCTTGATGTTCGAGTCTGCGGGCTGTTCTGGCCTCGTTACTTTCAAATGAATCACGCTTGTTTTGTCGGGTGACGCGCTCCTTGTCGACTCCCTTGGCGAAATTCTTGCATTGCTGTCCAATTTAAAAATCTAGTAACTGCATGGTTTTCAATACTGCACTGTAGCCTTCATTGAACGTTCCTCCAGCGATGTAAGCATCAATTAGGCATTAAATCTCGACGATTTTAATGCCTGAGTTAAGGTGTTCAGGTACGATGCGCTACACAGTGGAATTGAACGATTCGTTCGCATTTTGTGTGTGTCCACCTAAACACCTCGTCAGCAGATCGTCCTTAGATAATTCCTCGTACACAGGACGAAGCTGCTTTTCGACACGTTCGTCAATCGGACGTGGTAGATGTTTAAAAGCAGCCAGGGTGTTTGTCGCTTCAGCTTTGCGCCATTCACACCAGCTTTCGACGCCTTCCGGGCATTCATCGTGGCGAGGTAATTTATCTGTAGAGCAATGATGATTAAGTGTCGCCATTATCACATTTCTCATATCTTCTACAGAATTACAGTTTCTTCAAATCGCCAGACCGTAATAAATTGTCGATTTTTAATTTAATACAATTGTTAATTGTCAATTTAATTGTTAAGGGACTGTTAGTCCCTTTGGATACGTTCAATCGCTACTATGGGTACAATACATACAATAGATCGAGGGGCGGAGCGCGGGTACTCCGAGCGATCGAGCCGCTCGTATACCTGCTCGACGCTTGCTCACTATTTCTACTGTAACTCCGAAAATGATTTGAACTTGCTTTTGAAATTTTAGGGACACATTCTTGGATAGTTTAGGAAGACATTTCTGCAAAAAAAAATCGATTTTTTGAAGCCTCTAAAGCAGGCTTCCCCCTTAAAACAGCCAAGAGTTCGAAGAAGGAGTTTTGATGCTCACTGGTACTTGATTTACTCAAGGCGAGTATTCGCTGGATGTGACGCGATTCGTCCAGGTTTTATAGGCCTCTGATAATAGACATTGGTGGACGTTATCAACAGAGCGAGCAGTACTTCCAAAACATCACGAGGTCCGTTAAACAACGTTTAATCCCGAGTCAACATTTTCGAGCTGCTTTCAATCCGCGCAATGGAGGCTTCCTTCTCCGGACAGAAGTCTGCGGTAGCGGATTATCGAGTATCCAAATGGGATTACGATGTATGGAATATTATCATGTCAGAGTCTCCGTTGAAATCCCTAGATGGCACATACTGGACTTTAGGCTTAAAGGAGGCTAGTGTAGCGCGCAACTACGAAACCTCCGGTGGACCTGAGCAGATAACGAATGTGGGCTCAAAGCAAGTTCGGTGGGGTCGAAGCAACAGACTTGGGGTCAAAAGCGTGTTAAGGAGGCCTGTGTTCTGCACGTTCCATTGGTACTGGGGTCGAAAGAAGGTTCGAAAGGGCTAACAGAGGTTACACTGGATCGAAACGAGGCCTTTCTGTAGCAGTGAACTCGACAAATAGGGCCTCGTAGGTTCAATGGAGGCTGGCAGTATGTGCATTACAAAGAAAATAGGTTCCACGAGTGTTGAGAGGAGGCTAGAAATTTTGACTCGGGATACGTTCAAAGGGCCCGGTACGATGTTGCGAAAAGTCGTTGCAATAACGAGCTGTCATTCATGGAAAGTTTGACGAGCGAAGGTTCAGTCGTAAGTGAGAACGGAAACGGATAACGGATGAGACCGAATTCGTCAGGAACAACGTTTTGTTACGAACGCAATCCATAAGTTCATTAGTACTTTAGCGACGTGCCATCAAACGTCACACCTGCGTGACAGGAAGTTACCACTGAAAGGGACTACGGCGCAAACGCACATCGCGTTAGCCAAAAGTTTCCACGCATTGTTCGTCAGTTACCGTAAAATGAAGAGCGAAGTTTCTCTTGTGCTAGCGCTCTGCACAACTCCTCATATTGTTTCCAAAATATCCATGAAACGTGAAATCAAATTCGTGTCGAATTTTTGAAACTGAAATATCGTTGAATGACATTTATCGCGCTTGTTTTGCTTTTTACAGTTTTGCCAACCACTAGAAAACATTTTTCCGAACATCGAAGATTCATGGTGATTTAAGTTATGTTCGTACGAACTTTTTCAACGATTCGACTGACATTTGCGGCTTGTTGAAATAAAAGAAATAATTATCTGTGTAGATATATATATATATATATACACGTATAATTAAAAATAGAGTCATATTTTGATTGAAAGGGGATTTGGACTGTACAAGCTTGATCAATGAGGGTGTATCGATGAATTTCATTTCAAAGTCTTTTTGATCTCTGATTCCATCCAAATCTAGTTTCACATAGCTTTATGCATTGTTATTTCGAGTTTTTACGAATAATTATTGTGTTCTATCCAGAAGGTTTATAGGTTTATTAAAATAAAAAATTTGATTAATCTATTGGAATTTCACTTGTCAATTAATTTACATTAATAATTTTCAAAAATGCGCTCACATTGTCGACGTGCGACTACTTACGCCACAGGAGTGAATAATTTTCATTAATCCTTTTTTTGAAAATAAACGTACAGTTTTTCTGAAAACTTTCTGAATTTGATCATTAGTCGAATAAATGCTCTATCTGAGCATATCATTTGACCCGAATGAATTAATATAATAGAACCTTTACTTTTTTTAAAAGTGAACAAACTCAAAAATAATTTATAAAAAATGGTCATTCTGCAAAGTCATAATTATTATATGAATAAAAACTTCTTTTAACGAAAAAGTGAGTGTATTCTTTTTATGTAACGAAAAAGTAATTATTACTGTGTATCGCCTCAGATTTAACGGATAGTATTGTTCGCTTCCGAACGTGACAATCGTGTCGGTGCTACAGTAATTTGCATATTGTTCCTGTACCATGTCGAGAGCTGTAACTTCATTTCGCATCGTATACTACGCGCTAGGCTTTACTACTGTATTCAGTAAATATATAGCCCGGTACAACCATGTCGACACCGTCTGCAAACTTCTCCGGTGATTAGGCTGTGCTGGATTAACTTCGTTCTAAGTTGTCAATTTTTGATGGCCCAAAAATGCAAAGTCGAAAACCTACGTCATATCTGGTGTCAAACACATTCGAAGCCTTGACGATTGACGTTAAATATTTATTAGTGGTCCGAGACAACGCGGAAAACTGACCTTAGTGGGGATCAATTGAAAAGTGAGATGGAAACTCTTATTATTACAATAATTACATGATTTTAATTTCTCGTGATTGAAAATAAAAGAAAAATAGTTTTTGTTTTGGTACCTGTCGTAGCGAGTGAACTGTTTTTCGAAATATCTACATTGTTTTATAGTTTAAAAAAGTATTTGACGGTCCGTGTAAGAAACCAATTAGTTTGTCACAAGATGGTACAATTTGTTTGTAGTTCGTGCAAAATTTACCTCCTATTCGAGGGTTCTTATCTTGACAAATTGACAATTTTTATATTTAATTAATACATTTAATTATTCTTATTTTTATTGATAGTTACCGAAGAAATTAATTTTTAATGATTGCTGATGATTAATTCACCGTGAAAATAAATGTTTACAATCACAAAATGGTTCAGTGTGAAATTCGACAAAGACTCATTTATTGAGAACTATAATTCCTCAATATTTAAAGAATTTTGTTGATTTTTAGGGTTCCATACCTCCAAAGGAAAAAACGGAACCCTTATAAGATCACTTTGTTGTCCGCCCGTCTGTCTGTCAAGGCCCTAAATCTCGGGTACACGTGGCGATATCGCGTTCAAATTACAACCATATACTTCGGTCTACAGTCATTTAAAACTCTGAAAAAATAAAACTTCTAAGTTAACGTAAAACGAAGATACGGCCGTTTATGCCTAAAAAATGTATATTGCAACTCTAAAGGGAATGAAAATTTATAGGGTATTTTCCGTTGACCTAGAACTATGAAATTTGGCAAGTAATAACGTCTTATACTACAAATATAGGGAAAAATCTCAAAACTATACATCTTTATTTAAATCTCTAAAAAACTCGGAAAAAAGTGCAAGACTGGATTCCTGACCTATTTATAATATTTACCAATCAATTTGTAGGAAACCCTCGGTGGGCGATTCCAATTCAGACCTACCCTGGTTTTTTGCGTTTTCCCGCTCTAATTTCGTACTTTTGGCGAAAACTCGTCATATTCGTAATTAGTGGAAAATGTACAATGAAATAGACCATTTTAAAAATATGAGATGAAAACAAACAGTCTAGAATCGTTTTTTGTCTTTTCCCGCTCTAATTTTGTACTTGCGGTAAAAACTCGTCATATTCGTGATCAGTGGAAAATTTCCGACAATATAGACCCTTTCAATAATTTAAAAATGGAAAAAAACAGTCCAGGATTCTTTTTTGCGTTTTCTTTCTATTTTGTACTTTCTAATTTTGTACTTTTGGGAAAATTCGCCATATTCGTAATCAGTGGAAAGTTTTCGATGAAATAGACCCTTTTAATAATTTTAAAATAAAAAGAGAACAGTCTAGACACGTTTTTTGCATTTTCCCGCTGTAATTTTATATTTTGGGTAAAAACTCGTCATATTCGTAATCAGGGGAAAATTTACGATGAAACAGACCCTTTTGATAGTTTTGTAACGGAAAAAAAACAGTCTAGAAACGTTTTTTTTGCATTTTCCTGCTCTAATTTTCTACTTTCGGGAAAACTGGGGTATATTGAGAATCACTGGAAAATTTTCGATTAAATAGACCCTTTCCGTACTGTACAAAGGGGAAAAAAGTCTAGAAATTTATTTTGCATTTTTCCCGATCTAATTTTGTACTTTCAGAGAATTCTAAGAACTATAATTCCTCAACATTTAAAGAACTTTCTTGATTTTTTAACATCGATTCAGCGAAAATAATTTATTTATAATCATTCAAAAATAATCAATAACAATGAATTGAAACTGCCTCAACTAATTTCCGACCATTTTACATAATCGTCGATTGTTCTCGAGCCGGAGTGTATGAAGTCTTTGCCCACTCGATTTAATTGGAAATGTAAAAAGAGAATGAAAAAGGTGTGGGAAATTCTTAACCACAGTAGGGGTGAACCATTCGATTGGGAGAAATATGTGAACTGGTGGTTTCGTTTCGTTTTCATCTTCTACCCGATTCGGGAGAAAGCACTCTCCCCGAAAGAAATAATTAACTGGCGATGAAATCTATCGACTGGCCTCGTGCCCCAGCACGATAAAAAATGGTGCCCAATAAAATTGGACGCGTCGTATGTAAATAACAAAAAGCTTCAATGAAGTGAAAGAGAAAAAGACAGCGATGAACAGGATAAGAGAGAGATGGGAACGAAGAAAAAGGAAATTAAACGAAGAAATGGGAAGAGTAGCTTTGTGAAGCCTCTAGCAAAATGGAGAATTCAAAGCTTAAAAGTGAGAGTTAACTTATGGCCTGGTGGCACTATCATGACAAATCTATTATTATGTCGAAACGTGCATTGTTTCAATGCAATTAAAGTGAATGTCTTTTGGTTTTGTACATTTTTGTATTTTATTTGCGAAGTTTGAACAAAGTTTAAAACGATGCTCCAGATCGTTATTTATTTTTTCCATATAATGCTGAACATTGTTAGCATAAGAAAATAGCTAATTTTATAACGAATCAACTAATAACATTTTATAATAAATTGAACTAACAACATGCCAAAATTTCCCTTTGCCAGGTTTTAGATACGGAAAATACCAAACCTGGCTTATCCTATAGACGTTTCTTAATATTTCATAGCCAGAATGTGGCAGATAGAATAAACTGGTGAAAAACAAAGAAAATCAATTTTCGTTGACTTCCCTCGATGCAGTTTTCAATGCTCCACGAGTAAGCTCTATAAGCAGTGAGCAGCTGAGGACCCCAATCATTGTAATTCCTTGATGGCTGCTTGAAGTCCATTTTATATGCAATTCCAATTGACTATAAAGCTTTAAAAAAAACATGGAGCTTTGAAGGAAACTTGCAGGTTTTTGGAATGGCTGACAGTTTTATGAAAGAAAATGATTGATTGGGGAAAAGCAATTTCATGGCGTGTACGCAAACCTGCGAAACGTATAGCTGGCTAGAATGCACTTATGCATACAAATATCACGGGACAAGAATAAAGCAGGAAAATGTCGAGCGTAGCGGAAGACTGGGATCACCCAGGGAAAGGAGAAAAGTCGACATTCCTCTAGTCCCGCGAACGTCATCCACTTCCACCACAAAAGCTCCGACAGTCTGTTACCATCGCGACAGGTATACAACCGCGACCTAAGAACTCGTGAATCTGCCAACACAGCAACGGGACGTACTTCTTTACAGCTGTTCAAAACGTTTACACGGACCGCCATTTCTATGGGAATTGTCCAAAACTTCATCGAAATTGAATTTCGTCGAAATTGGAATTGTCAAATTCACGTTCGTCTTGAAAACGACTCGTTTCAAGATCATTTGGACAACAGATTTGTTATTTCAAAAGTTGACGAGTTTGGTTGGTGTTGACGTAGTTCTTGTTCATAAATACAAATTCGGCAAAATAAGTGGAAACGTCAGTCGTATTAAGCAACTGCAATAATATTTTAATCCATTTATTCTTTTTGGTTGGCATTTAAAAATGATATTTTAGTGGTTTCTTATTTTTCGAGGCCTTTTTCGTTATCTTTTATTTTTTATCTTTTTATTTAAAAAAATTTTTTTTTATTATTTTTATTTTTTTTATTTTTATTCTTTTATTTTTTATCTTCTATTTTTTACAGACCGTCTTTAAAATGGTCTAGCAAGTATAAAACAATTTCTCGCAACCTAGTAGACTAAACGTTTGTTTACAATGTTGTTCATTTGGAAAAATTGATAGTAGTTAATAATGAATAGAAAATTATCATTTAATAATTATCTCGTTAATAATAAATTATTTGTGAATACATTTGAATCATAGTTTAATTCTATATGTTTAAACATTAAATAGTCCTAGTTAAATTAGACTTAAATATTGAATACGTAAAGTTGGATTATTTAATTCTTTTTAGACCAGTTTGAAAAAGTGGCATATAAAAAACAAATATTTGAACAATTATGTTATGTTTCTTTTTCATTTATATTTATCTTGCACATCTGGTGCTACATTTTGTTCTTGTGCAAAAAGGGAAACATCTCGTGATGAAGTTTGCATCATTGAAATAAATGAAAAATATTTTTTTATAAATTCCTCAGATTTTCTTTAGTCCATTTCAACGATGAAAATCAAATAGACATTGTTGATTATTTTTATTTAAAAACGTTTTGTACTTTTTTCGATATTTTTAACAATTTTTTGCCTTTTTTCAAATTCTTTCAATAAATTTCCATTTTGATTTTAAAGGCGAGTTTTTCATTGTTGATTCGAAGTGAATCCGGAGATATTTGTGAAAATGTTGAAACTGGTATGCGTTCGATTTGAAACAGGATATTCACTCATTCTGGAGACGCAAGTAGAGTTCGTCATTGTCTTATCGTACTCTTGTGGATTTTCGTGGTTTCATTTACAGTAGAGCGCGTACTAAGTCTTTCAGTTCCTCCTGAAGTCAGGGTTTATTGGGGTAGTCTCTCGCTGCGATCTTCGGAGCGCGCAAATTCTCCAAGTTGTCTTCACCCCCACATTTTCCCGTTCTCAGCATTCGCCTCATTTATAATTGGGATGGCAACCTCGAGGATATTTCCATGCTTAATTTTACTTATCTCCCTGGAGCAACTTATCTTCCTCATCTGTACCTGTTCGGAAAAACACGAGAAATCTTGGCAGCAATGGTAACGGCTGGCATTTAATAAATTAACGAGTTGTAAAACGAAAAGAATAAACCGTTTCAACAAGAAACGTTTATATGAAAGTTGGTAGCAAGTTTGAGATGATTAATCATTTAATCGTTTAGAAAGACCGTTGATTAATTAATGGATAATTAATTAAAAATCAGCTAATTGAAATTACCTTTTTTTTTTCTCAATGACTGAATAGCATGGTGCGATAATTGAAATAAGTAAATATGTGCTTTGACCAATTAATTAGTAATTAAATCATTGAAATTTCCTACTTATCTATCGTTATTCAATGATTAATGGATAATTGAAATTATTATGACACTTTCTTTTGAATTATTATTAACCATTTAAATAATCGAAATTATTAAGTTCCTCCTCTGAATAATCAGTGAATAATTGAACAATAGAAATAACCTTTGAATCAGATTTAATAATGATATTTAAAATAATAATCTTAAAATAAATATATCAATGCGTGATTAAATGAACGATTAAATTAATAAATAAGCGAAATAATTAAGTGTCTGCTGTTAAAAATTAATGAATAGTTAAATCTTTAAAATTATTATGCATCCTCTCAAAGCAATACATTTTTCAGTGATCCAAATTTTGATTATTTCCCGCAACAATCACAGGTTGGAATTTGTTTTTTTAATCTTTTTTTTCATTTCTTTTTTTCTCAA
Source organism: Ophioninae sp. B BG-2022a (assembly GCA_030522765.1). Lineage (NCBI taxonomy): Eukaryota > Metazoa > Arthropoda > Insecta > Hymenoptera > Ichneumonidae > Ophioninae sp. B BG-2022a. Next base: position 9,347 of record JAPYZJ010000367.1, read on the forward strand.
TTCAAGATGCTTACTCAAGAAGAATGATCGTGGAAGTTGTAAAATTCTATACTGGCGGTGATCCATTTCCTCAGTTTTTTCGAGGGCGTTTGATCAACTTTTTTTTTCAATTTGCAATCTCCGCGTCGTTTTTCCCGCTGTTGGTGACGAATGTAATTGATTGATCATGAATGGATCATGATATGATGGATAAGACAGGAAGTAGCCGGGAAAGTCATTAAGACACGTAACGTTCAAATGGTAAATTCCTCAGCGAATGGTTATGTGTATAACGATATTGGGTAGGTCGTACGATCGCTGAGCGTCCCTCCTCATCGATCCTCATAGTCGTGGAAGTTCGATTATTCGTGGTATGTGCATATTCCGTACCGTGCTGCACCATCTGCATAACGAACCTGTGGAATGTGATAGCCCGAGCATCGCACGAATTTTTACCCGGCGCATGAACTCGCAGTTATGCAAGCACATCGTTTCGTGCATTAAATTCAACGTTAATTCGTTCGTACGCACTATTTTTTTTTTTTTCATCGATGCGATAAAAAGGGGATTCAATGTTTGTCCTCAAGGCATATTTTGAGGTTGTACGTACGCAGTGAGACCGACGAAATAATAATGTATTTTTTATTTATTGTTAAATCCAAACTAAATAATTTAACTGTGGGTATTTAATATTTGTAAATAATTTAACTATTAGTATTTAACTATAATTTAATGATCGTTTAACTCTGATCTATTCGTTCAATATTGATTATCACCAATTTTTTAAATGAACAACATCAAAACAAGCATTATTTTACTAGACTAGCGAAAATTATTTATACTTGTTAGAACATTTCAAAAATGGCCTGAAAAAAAAGATAACGTAGAAGGGCTTTGAATCTAAAAATTCCTCGGAATTTCAAAAGAAAATTAACAAAATATCCTCTAAGAATAAAAAATCTTCTAAATTTGGAAAAAATTGGGAAACCTTCTCTAAAAATAAAAGACCTCTGAGTTAAAACAAAACAATAAAAACGGTCTCTAAAAAAAGAAAAAAATCATGAAATCTCTATATACGAGATATGGCAATGAATACGAAAAAATAATAAACATTTTTAAAAAATGTGTGCTTTTTTGAAGCATTTGAGGTCTTACTGGATGAATATTAAGAAAACAGCTGATATTTTTGAAAATTTGAGGAATGATGGTTCTGGATAAAGTAATAAACGTCTTTAAAGTTAATACGATCAGGGTCCAGCTGTAGATTCGATTATTTTGAATAGAAAAATGAATAAATATTCAACCAACGTTGACACGTTTGAATTGCAGTTGTTTGTTGAAAGAGGAGGGAAGCTCAAGGGTGGCCGTTCAACAGAATTTCCGCCTAACCGAATAGATATTAGTGAAATTCTGATGACACGCATTAACAACATAGGAACGGAGGCTTTGCCTATCGCCTTTGTCAGAATTCGTTCCAAGAAACAAGGATCAATGTCGAAATCGATGTACGTCGTCTGGACGTCAAACTCGACTTATCCGAACGTTACGACGCACCATACATCGTACTAACCGCGAATGTTATGTACTTTATCGACAGGGAAACGGGTAATGCACAATGGCATCGCTCGCTCAGACAACTCGAATGGAATCTTTACGTTGACATACGAGATTTCGAAAAGTGGTTTTTTCAACTTAGTTTTTCCGGCTTACGAAGCCGAATAAAGTTTTTAAGGTTAAACTTTTTAAAGTTAAACTTTTTGAGGTTAGCTTTTAAGGTTAATTTGTCATGTTAACTTTATAAGGTCAGCTTTAAAGATTATCTCTTAAGGTTAACTTTTTAAGGTTAAATTTCAAGGTTCAGTTTTAAGTTTAACTTTTAAGGTTAACTTTTTGAGGTTAAATTTCAAGGTTCAATTTTAAGTTTAACTTTCAAGGTTAACGTTAGTTATTTTCTAGGTTATCTTTTAAGATTAATCTCTGAAGGCTAACTTTCGAGGCTAGATTTTTAAAGTCAAGATTTTAAAGGTTTAAACGTGACATTCTAATGTTAACTTTAATTCTTATTGTGGTATTGAAGTTAAAATTCAAAAGTTATAAAATTGATATTACACTTCTACACTTTTATAATTCGACAAATAAATCGTGTCAAACAAAATTTGAATAATTTTTCCTCGAGATGACCTGAGACGCATGAATAAGTGGTTCGTCGTCACCGAAAAGTGTTTCCTATCATTTTTCGTGTTTGAACGAGACTAAAGAGCTGGTAAGTAAACTACGGAAGCGAGAGACAAGAAAATGTATTCGCACTTAATCATCGATTTACGCCGGCAAAATTTTTTTTTTACCGTTATACCGCAGATACGATGAATAAAAATGGTTCGGTATTTCGAAATATTTGTAGTAGCTGAACACGAGCTCGAGATATAAATCTTTGCCACCCTGTTTCGTCACATATTTCTACCATTAAATAATCATCGAACGCGGGCGTTTTTATTTTATTCGTGATAACGGCCCAGTTGATATTGGGGATAAGACAACGGAGCATGAGCGTGATTTCCTTGATACTTTATTGGAACGGCGCCATGCGAGCGCGATATAAATCCACATCGAAGGCCCCACTTTTGTCACGTACCTACATACGGGATTCTCTGGACTCCCCGGGTCCCTTATCCTTTTTCTTCTTTATGACGTAGCATGTCCGGAATGCCAACCGGAAAAGCAATAGTAAGCAGGTCAAGATTTTAAAGCCGCATCCATAAAACTTGTTACTTGGCACGTGCGTGTATCATTTTCCAACTCGTAAATTGCAAACCCGGGGCTGTTCATGCTCCGACTGTTATTACTCACTGGCGGACTATTCCCGAAACGAAAACTTTTGCACTTTGGAAAAAAGCTTCAAATTTTGCAATTTCTATTTTGTCAACCGGGATCCATAAAAATCCAATAAAGACACTGCGGTTTTCAATCCGCACTGGCAATCTCATGTCGCCTCAGTGGAGCAATGGAAAATGGAAATTCCAGTGAAATGTATATTCGGTATTCGCCATTTCGGAAATTACTGAGGTTATGTTTTGACTGATTTTTTTCGTGTCCTCAAAATACAACTGTCCATTTTATACAGCGATCCAAGTGGATTTTCAATAGTGGCTAAACGACTCGTAATTTGTTTATATTCTGTTCAATTGTTGAATGGGGAATATGTGAGAATGAATATCGATATCATTCGTGCTGATATCAGAGTATTGAATACGTATGGGTGCGTGTGCCACGGTTATTACATTAGATAAAGGTTTATAAATGACGTAAAGAAAGAGAGAGAGAGAGAGATACGATCGCGCGTGGCGGCAAATAATTTAATGTCCGCTGTGTTTTTGCATAACCGCATAATTATCATCGAGGGCCCTTCGTGTCGACACGCATCTGTGGAGAGCGAGGGCGTGAATCGAACAAGCGGCACCCCGCGAGTTCTATTCGTAAAACAAAGGGTCGAGCTCCGACGGAAATTCAACTTTTTTTTTTAGCTTCCGTCTGTTGGAACGACCTAGCAGGTGCTCTAATGGGATCTTTATCGTTTTAAGTAGCCAGTAAAGAATCTACGATTTTCGCGCACTTCCGGTATTACAGTGGTATTACATTCACACCAAAAAACGTCACACGAAGAATGATCAATTTGTCTAATTAAAAGAACCCGATTATCAGTCATTCACAAAAAAAAAAATACTTTTTGTTTCATTTTTAAGAGTTAAAAAGAAAAATCAAATTTCTCCGTTTTTGGAGGAATACTAAAAAACGATAAAAAGGAAGTTTGGTAAGTTTATTTAGTGTATTTTTTTTAATGCATTTTAAATAGTTTTATAATTTTTTATATTTGTTATCATCTTTGTGCTATTAATTTTGAAATATTGTTTATTGTTTGTATTACTTTTATTTTATCATTCTTTTACAGTGTTTATTATTTTTGCTTTATCAAATTTGTATACTTTTAATTATTTTTCCGTTATAAGGTTTTTTTCATTTTGCATAGATTAATACGTGTACCGATACTAATCGTGATGAAAAATGGCGGTTTGCCTGCAGCTACGAGGCTGCAGGCAAACTTGCTTGAAAACGTCTCGGCGTTTTAGAACGTTTCCTGAATTGAATGAATGACTTTCCCATTTTGCAATTATTTAATGACTTTCCCATTTTGCGAATGAACGTCGAGCTGAACTCCGAACGACAATCCTTTGATGTTTTCTTAAATAATAATTATTATTCGTGAATCGTATTCGTCGAACAATCGACTGTTGCTTGGAAATGGAATTCTAGATGAATCGTTTTGTGTATGGCTCGCAAAGGGATCGGGTTGCGCTTTTTCCATTTATCGCAGCTCCGGATTATCCTCTGAAGTTGGGTGGCAAGCTCGTTGGGGCGTTTCGTTCCATAGCCAGGATGAATGCTTATCGAGCCACCCTTCCTTCCTCTAACTGTATTTTGCATTTGCCGTGCTTGAAAAGCTTCGGAACAATTGACGAACCGATGGAAAACGAATGTTCTCAGGATGAAAACTCGGTCGAGTTTCTTGGGTTGCGCGCATTCGATTTTCGTTCCTCCTACACGTGTCTTTATGATTCACCGGTCGACGATCGAATTTATCCCGATGTGAAAGCGAAACGAAAATCCTCTTCGACCTGATACGATTTTTTATTTGGCAACAGCTCGTGCACAAATGCGATCGGCGTTTCCGGTTTTACGTATGGTCTTATCCTGCCAGTGTTCGTCCGTTTTCCCGAATCGAGTTCTTTCATGGATCAAACTAGGAATATCGCAAAATATTTATTTCCGTGATACATCGGGGTTTCTTGAATACGAAATGTTTCACGATGTTGAAGTTTGGATGATTGGGATGTGGTTAAAGCGATTTAATTTTTATTTTCCAAATTTCGTTACGTATATTAGAGCTACGAGAATCGCGCGATTGATTTTTCGAATTATTATTTATTGATTCGCGATGAAAGTCTTCAGTTTTCAATTGAATTTTTAACTGAATTTTTTTTGGTCGGTTGAAGATGCGAGACACATTGACGAATTTTTAAGTACAGTTCTTCGAAATTAAAAACTTCGATTCGAGAAAATGAATTTTATTTGATAATGAGAAACGTGAATAAATTATAAATGAAAATTGAATCTCATTGCGAAGAAGAAACGATGCAAACTTCAACGTCATCAATGGACGTTGTTATCGTAACGAATAAATCATGATGGTTGACAATAGTTATATGCTGATACAATGGAGAATGCTGTGAAAATCACAAATCAAATATACTCCCGATTTTAGCCCCTTAAGATTTTACCTCGATTCAAAAAACGCCTAAACACGTCATATTTAATTTCCTCGTTTGTTTCTGATTATACTGATAACCAGATGTCTGATGTATTTAATATACACTACAGCGCAAAAGTTTGGATACACCAGTCGATATTTCTTGCCGCACTTAAAGTTGGATAACTCTGCCAAAAAAGAAGATATTCGAATATCCAAAGTGGCGTTTTAAAAAGGATATATCAGGCTTCAGTTCACACTATTTCAATATTTAAAAAAAAATGTTCTACCCGCTACGGACTTTGGTACGTGATCGTTTTTAGGCCTTTTTTCGACCATCGCGAATCCGGCGCCAAATCTAAGGAAATTTTGTTTTTTTTTACTCTGAAAAACTTGGAAGGGAATGTAGAAGCTCTATATTGCTCTTTTCAAAATTTTTTGCGTTTTTTTTTACGTTTATTCCATTTTTTACTAGAAACGACAAATTTTGAAATTTCAGAATAACCCAAGAACGATAGGTTTTAATATAAAATGTTAAGGATACAAAAAACTCCGTATTTTTATATTAAATCGCCTGAAATTTTTCAGAATTTTTCTTTGACATTTTTTTTTAGTATTTTTTTCGAAACTTTTGAATGAAATTTTATTCCTTCAGGTCGATAAAATGTTTTGAGGTAATGTAAGGTAGGTAGGTTTAAAACATTTTATAGACCTGAAAGAAAAAAATTTGACTCGTGAATTTAAAAAAAAATACTCGAAAAGAAATGTCAGAGAAAAAATCTAAAAAAATTTCGGGCGATTGAGTATGAAAATACGCAGTTTCTTGCATTCTTAACATTTTCTCTTAAAACCTATCGTTCTTGGGTTATTTTGAATTTTTCAAAATGTATCGTTTTTAGCAAAAAATGAAGTAAACGTAAAAAAATATGGCAAACATTTTTTAAAAAGAGCAATATGGAGCTTCTGCATTCCCTTCCAAGTTTTTCAGAGTAAAAAAAAAGAAAAAAAATTTCCTTGGATTTGGCGCCGGATTCACGATGGTCGAAAAAAGGCCTGAAAACGGTCACGTACCAAAGTTCGTAGCGGGTAGACACATTTTTTTTTTATATTAAAATAGTGTAAACTGAAGCCTGATATATCCTTTTTGAAACGCCGCTTTGGATATTCGAATATCTTTTTTTTTTGGTAGAGTTATCCAACTTTAAGTGCGGCAAGAAATATCAACTGGTGTTTCCAAACTTTTGAACGGTGATCCGTAATGAGTCATATTTAATAATATGAGTCATATTTAATTAACACAGAAGTTGTTACAATAAAATTGGCGGTCGATTTGACAGGTTGTCAATATAAACAAAAATTAATTTCCATGCAAGTGCCCGATCAATTCCTCAAAATTTTCCGATCTCATAGCTCGACGATCCAGTCCTCTTCTCTCCCGATTAATCTTGAACGAGTTTAACAACGGTTGGCCCAAGCGTTCTCGCAAATTTATATTACCGTCGATCGGTAAGCAAAGCCTGTCTCTCTCTCGGGGTTTTTTCCATTTCTGCCTTTCCCACTTCCGCCTCTCGCTTTTTCCCGTATTTCGTTCTATCTCTCTCTCTCTCTCTTTCTGTTTCCAGAGAGGGCGTTAGTGCGAGCGGTTGGTATGGAAGAGAATCAAGGAAGCTCAGGGAGGCCTGAGGATACGCCGGAACTGAGCTCGGTCGATAGGGATCGAGTTGAGTTCGAGGCTGTTTCCGGACCTATTGGATCGTCCATTGCGATCGAAGATGGAGGTTTCAACGAAGGGAAAGTAACATCGGGAGATCGATGCTCGAGTCTTAACGATGACGTTTCCGTCCTGGAAGTCGTCATCGATGACGAGAAACTAGGATTCGACGTTGGGACCGGTGAAAAAGAGGATACAACCGGAAACGTCAATTCGGAGGTTTCGGACAACATCGAGACGAAAATATCGAAAGCAGGAAAGATTTGCACGATGGATAAAAAAAAAACTCTTTCAAAAGGGGAAACGACGAGATTTTTATGCAGGGCTAACAGAAGAATCCCAATTGGGAGGACCATTGGAAAGGTAATTTCTTCACGGAAGCAGCGTATGTGGGAGAACGTTCCTGGGATCCTCGCTGGGGCCTGCCGGATGTGCGGTAAGTTTTTCAACGATTCATCCACCAGTTTGTGTACGACGGTTTCCGATATATCGTCAACGATACCAAACGTACTTTGGATTCAAAGGAAATCCGTCATTTTGTACGACCTCAAGTCGCTGCAGACTTTTTACTCTTGTTTTTGTTCCTTGACAACGTAAATACAGGTACACCGGGATTCTACGCAGTATCGAGGTATTTCAGACTTCTTACGATTGTCAAACTTCCTTGGGAAAAAAAAACCGAATAAACGAACAATTGGGCGAAAATTGTTCGAACTTTTTTCCACATGGATCTTTGATCTTTCCGCTTTTTTGATGTTTTGTGTAGAGTAGCAATTGTTTTTCCGTAGATGCATCGAGATAGTCATGAGTTTGGGCTAAATGGATCAACGAGGATCGATCGATTAGAACGTATCTTTTCTTTTTTTTTTCGTTCAATTCTCTCTGGTTATCATAAACTATTTTTAAAGATTCTCGTAAATTATTTATGACGATAATTATCATTATTGAAAAATATCTATGATTATCGAAAATGATCGAATAATTATAATTATAGAAGGAAACTAATTATAATTATTGTTAAGGCATTAACATAAGGCAGATAAATCAATTATTCATGACGTTTCATTGAACATTATATTTTCTAAAATACTATTAATTAATGAGTAAACAAATGTTTTACGAATTTCTGATCATGTATATCATTATAACATAATTGATTTTTCTGACAATCATACATATTTGTAGTTAATTAGTAAGAATTTTTTTATAGCAAGCCCATATATCTTACGATTGAAAAATTAAACAATCTAATTATAATAAACCTTATGATTGAAAGTAACTACGATTGGAAAGTAAGCAATCGACGATTATGATTACAAAGGCTCGTTGACACAACTCAGTTTGGAACAGATAAGAATAACAAAATTTCAAAAAAGAGGCCATTGAATGACGCAGGTGAGTTCGAATTCCACTTTCGATAGGTTGGAACTCGAACGATGGCGTTGAAAATTGATGATAGGTTGGGAGCTGTTTTACAATGAGTTTCGCGGGAGATCGATATGGGTTTAACGCGATGTTGGAACATGTGACTGGAGTGATATCATCTGCTTATTCATACGTATATCGAAGGAGGAAAAAAAAAACGCGCGCGCGCCCAAAGCCTTTCCTCGTCGTCATACGTAAAAGCGTAGTAAGAATAAAATCATGAGGTTAATGCACTACGTACTAAATAGCTTTCGTAGTTCGATTACTGCGCAGTTCTCTGCCACGACGAAGGACAAAAGAAAACAAACGGAAAGCGGTAATACATTAGACGTGTGTGCGCATGTACGCATTCGTATTCGCTTACGAGTTTACACGTGGAGGTAAACTCCAGGGTACGCTGGATAGGCGGATGAACTCGGCAAAGTCGCACAAGTCGAAGTGAATGACCGATGTTTCGTGTCCCCCAAATGCCTCTTTGGCCCATCGTGGTTTCAAGGCCAAAAGAGTCGACCAACATTACCGATTCGTGTAAAAACATTAACCGTTTAATCTGATAGCTCTAGTATTCTCATTGTTTCTAATTCGACGAATCTCATTCTAACCTGAAAACAATTGTTTCTTGGGTGCCTGGAGAGGTCATTTGGAAGTTTTAATAATTAAGAATTCATTAATTACCTCATGATTCAAATGTTTCGATCCACTTACGAGATATGCATGTATGATTGTTCAGAGAAATTAAATTAAATTGAAATAAATTAAATTAAATCCAGTGACCCCAAAGGGCTAATTATTACAGTTTTTTTTAAACGTTTTTCAATATTGATGTGGATAAGGGAAGTCAATGGCTATAAACGGTGAAGGCTCGAACAGCTGGTGGTTCGGGTTTGAACTTTTGAAAATTGTTTGGAAATTTTTGATAATGTGTTCTTTTGGGGTTCCAAGAATGAAAACTTCAAGATCATCGACGTTCAGCTTGGGTCGAAATATTCCAATTGGATTCGTCCAGTTATTCGTAAATATACATATACGTAAAAATATAGTTTTTATTTTTTAGCATGAAAAATATACATCCAATCTTTCAATATGTAAAATATTCTTTTCATTTTTTGACTAAAAAAGTTATTATTAAACAAAATTTTAATATATCAATATAAAAGAATACCCTTTTCGTAAATGCAATAACGCGAATTGAGTCTCGGAGCATCCAGTGAAATGATAGTTTTCAAAAGCAAAAAAAATATAGCCCAAGACATTTAAATGTCTTCGACACTCCAAGTAGTTTAGATCTGAATCGCATTAAACTTCAACGATGTACGGTTGAGGAGAGAATCCTAAACTTTCTTTGGAAGATCATTGAAGGCGAATTGGAAAAATAGTGGAGTCACGGATGGGAATTCTTCAGAATCGAATTTTCAACGAAGTGAACAAATAAATGAATCTTTTCCCAGGCGACTGCTAAAAAATGGAATAAAATAGATACTTTTAGAATTTTATCATAAAAAATATATCCTTTTAATATTTTATTATAAAAAATATATACTTTTAATACTTTATTATAAAAAATATATCCTTTTAATATTCTATTATAAAAAATATATAGTTTTGATATTTTTTATTTTTCAATATAAAATATAGGCTTCCAATTTTTGAACAAACAGAATACACTTTTAACTTTTAATAGAAAAAATGTACTTTTGATTATTTAGTATACAAAACGTACTTTTCGTTTTTTTAACATACAAAATTTTTTTTTCTTGTCTCCTGGTTCTGAATAATAATTTTCTATTTTCAAGATATTCTTCGTACATCTTTATTCTTAGGATTGAATATCCAACGTCCTTTTTTGGTGACACGAAAGAATCGCTTCGAAATTGCTTCGAAGCGTTCTATCGATCTCGCGAGAGGTGGTCTGCAGGAAGCTACTCTACTTTGTATAAGCAGGAACGTATTTTATGGGCTTTTACTGACCGATGATGGAGCCCGATATCGGTAAACGCGTGGACGAGAACTGATCCGAGGTTAATTTGCTGCTTTCGCTTTTAATAGAAAAAAGGTATATCGCCAATAGATATATTTTCAAGTGTTTATTTGCACAGAGTTTCTTTTCCTCTCGGGTTGATCGATACGTTTTGGGCGATCGGGTAATACCGTTGCTCCCAGTTGGTACGGTTAATCCGCTCTCTCACCAACTCGGTCCACATGTTGAGAGGGTATACCGGAATAAAAAAAAGACATCAGGAAAGTGGATGAATCGTAAAGTTCGAGTGCAGGGAAAAAAGAGAGAGGGAGAGAGGGACTGATGAGATAAGAGACGGAGGGAGAAAGGTTAAGGCATTGCTGGATGGACCGTCGAGCAAAAAGTTAGTCCAAAATGGAAGAATTACAAATTTACAAAATTAGATCGAGTCGTGCATGCTTCGTCTTGAAAATAGCTAATTTAATAATACATCAACTCTTAGTTTTAATAAACAAATATTCCATAATTGTCCAACGCAGTTTATTTATTTCAAACTTAGCCTAATCAATCGATTCGATCCTAAATTTTGATTGCTAACCGATTTATCGAAGCTAATGATTCAATAAATCATTAATTCATTGAATTATATCAATATATAATATAATTCGATGAATTAATGATTTATTGAACCATTAGCTTCGATAAATCGGTTGGCAATCAAGATTTAGGATTAAATCGATTGATAAGCCTACATTTGAAATAAATAAACTGCGTTGGATAATTATGGACTATTTGTTTATTAAAACTTTGGAATCAATAAATATTGATTCTAAAACTTGATTGCTAACCTATTAATTCGAAACTAACCGAGCTTGAAGCCAAACCTATTTATTAAAAAATAAAAATTAAAAAAATCCTGTATTATTATACCCTCAAGAATGATCGTTCCTCCAAATATTCAATAATTTTTGTAATTTTGAAATTCCCGCCAAAAATTTTAATACCCGTCCAGCAATACCTCAAGAAGGGTTTCGAAGAAGGTCGGGAGGGAGAGCTCATCTCATTAGGTTTTACGATCTTTTACCTTCGCGACACGGACGCACAGCTCACTCAGTTGTTTTTTTTTTTACTGTTTCGGTCGTAGGTCTGACTGACTCGTGTTGTTAATCGTAAATTCATCCCATTCCCTTCTTCGCGTTGGTTCTCTTCTTCACGCTGCAGGTTCCCTCGTTTTTATTTCTCTCGTCATTTATAACATCTGCATCTTTCCCTCTCTCTTTCCTAATCCCTTTTCGTCTCCTCTTTCTCCTCAATACCCTTTAGCTCCCTTTAGCTCCTACTGGTCTTTCTCTCTCTCTCGGTTTCCCTTCAGCCTCTTTCGTCTTTATCGTTTTAAGTGTTGGCTAGCCAGTGGTGCACGTCGTCAAATGTTGCCACGGTTCGGAAGGGCCGAGTACGAATGTCTCGGCAATCGTTTGTAGCGCGTTACGATCATTCTACGTTCGTTCGAGGTACTGCGCATAAAATATATTGCCCCGAGTTTAACCGTAGAAATTCCAGGCTCGATGAATCCATCCGGATGTTTTATCGTAAGAGATAGAGCCATTGTAGTTTCCTGGCCAATCAAACGATCGCCTCGATTCGTCTCGATTTATTCATTTATATTTATTCTGTTTTTTTTTTCACGATGAAAAAAATGAAGAAGAAAGAAACATCTTTGACAGCGCCGGTGTTTGGGTTTGTTTGGGTTGGTAGTGTTTCTAAAGCCATTATAGTCTCCTGTCCAATCAAACGATCGCCTCGATTCCTCTCGATTTATCCATTTATATTTATTCTCTTTTTTCGCGACGAAAAAAAAAACGAAGAAAAAGGGAATATCTTTGACAGCGCAGATGTTTGGGCTTGTTTGGGTTGGTGGTGTTTCTAAAGCCGTTTTAGTCTCTTGAAGCCATTGTGGTCTCCTGGCCAGTCAAACGATCGCCTCGATTCGTCTCCATTTATTCGTTTACATTTATTGTTTTTTTTTTCGCGACAAAAAAAAATAAAGGAACATCTTTAACAGATGTTTGGGTTTGTTTGGGTTGGTGACGTTTCCAAAGCTGACGAAGTTGTGAAAGTACACGTTGAAAAATCGATTTTCAACGATAAAAGAGCCTTCGTCAGCAGTGATAAGAACAATCGTTCGAATAAAACGATAAGTTTCGTTATCGGAGAGTCGTCAATTCAACCAGCCGTGACAAATAGTTTTTATCGAACTTTCGCGCATTTCAACCTTCCAACGTCACTTGGTATTTTCCTCCATGCCTTTTTCGAGCCCTTTGCCTCCTTCATCCCAAAAGCCCGGGCTGTCGAAGCTTCTGTCGTGAGGCGTGACAAGATCGTTCGCCTTCTTCGGACTCTTCCCTGTTTTATGGACAGCAAGGGAAGGGGTAAGGGTAAGAGACCGTGACGTGACGCATATCGTCCATCTTTTTCTCCAGTATGCCTAATTCCATTCTTTATCAGCGGTGAACGTTAATTCGATGGAAAAACAGACCGATTGAAAACGTGGCGAACTTCAGTTCAGTTTGTTTTGAGTCGTTTACTTTATTTTAGTAATAACCTTCGAGCCATGATGGTATTTGAGGTACCTTGATCCCGTGAACCTGGGTCGTTGTTGCTTCGCGCTATCACACCCACAATTACTCATGAAAAAATCTGCAAAAATGCATCGATTATCTTTAAACTATTCTTTTCCAGAGAGAATAGTTGTTTTTTCATTTTTCTTATTTTTAATATATTTTTTTTCATCAAATATTGAGCAATTCGTGACAAAACCGTTTTTTTTTCAATATAGAGAAGGCAAACATTTGTGGACATTTTTTTCAATAGCAGTTTCGTCAAGGACAAAGGTTACTCTTCACAGAAAAAAAAATCATATTCATGTATGAAATAATTATACAATGAAACAATTCATTCATTTATTGATAATTTATAAATAATTATACGTTCGAGAAATGATGGAATTTAATTTTGGGCCAGACAGAAACGACCCACGTCCAAGGGTTGACAGTTGAGTCGTTTAAGTCAGTTTAGTTTTTTTTAAAGTCGTTCACTTTATTTTAGTTAGTTTTAAGCCTGTTATTTTCGTTTAGTCAGTTTCAAGTCAGTTGCTTCAGCATAGTTGTCTTTGAATCGTCATATTCAACCAATAAACCTAAAAGTTTTAATATTTGGGGCTTTGACCAGTATATCCCATTTGACAATTTGGACGAATCAGTCTTGCGTGGCGATGCTAATTCGCCCTGGCTGATTTCGGTTTCACGAGTAGCACTGGCTTCCCGATTGCTCGTTAAGTGCGCATTCCGGGTGGAAGAAGGATTTCCCGCGAGCGAAGGAAATGGCCAGGGTGGCCAGGATCGGTATGCGATTCTACGTTTATTGCTCTCAGTACTGTTTCTCCGAGAGGAACTCTGCAATCCTCCTTAAAGCCCTCCTCAATCGGTTTTCTCCCAGCCATTCTCCCGGTTCAATCCTGGCCGTTGTTTCGCTTCTTGATTGCTGTCTCGCTCGTGCCAAGACTGGTGCGCTGGTGGTCATAGTCCCGAGATTCCAGGGACCACCCTTGAACTCCACAAGCCCTTCTGCAACGTATTAATATTGCGGTGTCTTCGAGGCTTCGATGTGCCTTCCCAGCAGAAATGCCTCTTAAGTCTTTCATCTTGCCGTCAGTCTTTCTGCCTCATTACCTCCCCCTCCATTTTTTTTCTTTCTCACTCTTTTCCACCCTTCCAACGACCAAAGATCGCAAAATCCAATTCGCGCCTTTTGCACTTCTGATCTACCCTTCATAAAGGATTTTTCACTCCAAAGCCAAATTGGACTTGAATTGAAAACTAGCTAGATTTTCGACGTTTTTTAAGTTTTCGTGCTGCATCGTTTTTTGGTCTTTGAGAAAACTCTCGATTTGCATTTTTTGGGGTGAGTTGAAAGCTGGCTATTGGCGACAAGATAAAAGAGAACTTTATGAATAAACTCTTTTTTAAACTTTCGATAAGATAATTGTGATAGAAAATCTACGTTGTTTAAAAACAAAAACGGATTGCGGGTTTATTATATTTTTATATTGATAACAAAATTGAAATTTCTTTTTCCATCGATTAAAAAATGGAACGACTTGATCCATCGGTAAACGTAATTTTGTTACTAAAATTACGATATGTTTTTGCAGCTTGCAATTTTATTATTTTATTGTTTTACCTGAGAAATATTACTGATCGTACTCAACGATTGGTCAAGTAGTCCAGTTGTAGTTACGCAATGATGACGGGGTCTCTTCGAACGTCAGTGCACTTTTTTGCATATCTTCGCTAAGTGTCATTCACACGTTCTGGCGGACAGCTCCGAGTGTAAACTCGACAATTTCGCTCCTAGGCCATGCATAGACGGTTTGCTATTTTGGTATCTAAAAAATAATAATACTTAGTAAGATTGAGCATTTAGGGATCTAAAAATAATATTAATTAGCAATATTGAGCATTTTGGGATCTGAAAAAAAGTAGCAATAGGTATAGAGCATTTTGGGATCTAAAAAATAATAATAATTAGTAATATGATTATTTCGAGATAAAAAAATCAGTTTTTCCTATTGCTTCTCTTATCATTGATTTCTGATATGCAATAGTTTTTATTCAATTGAACGTAATTTATCCTTTTACAATTTATACAAATTTCTTTTTCTTTCAATTTCTTGTTAGTGTTAAAAAATTCATTTTATTATATTACAATTCTTAATTTTGACAGAAATAATTACCGTTGGGTTAACGTTCGACTGATTCGTGAAGAGGTGATTGAGAATCTCCGAGAAATTATGAAAAATTTAAATTAAGAAAAATGAGGAAATCGGATTATAAAAAAATTGTAGGATAAAACGCATTCCCTTGTGGAACAATGTTCATCGTCCGAAGCTTTTATGGAAAATCTGGCAACGTTGGTAGGACGTTGGGAATAAAGAAGGAAAAGGGATAGGTGGTTGAAACTGGGGGCGAACGACAAAGTCCTGAACTGTGGGGCTTTGTGGATGGTTCCCTGTATATCTATCCGTTCGTCCTTCCGTCTCGCTTTCAGCCCTCTTTCAGCCGTCTTTCAGCCCTCCGTCGTGTGTCTTTTCCGAGAAGGTTGGGCTAGGTTCGGGTTGCAAAATGGCTGCCAATGATAGAGAAGAGCACGTCGAAAGTCGACCTATCGATTCTTGATTTCCGGTGGCCCAGTTCTATCTCCTACCCTTCTTTCAACTTTTTTCTTTTTTTTTCTTTTCTCAGCCCTTTTATCGGTATTCTTTTTCACTGATTTCCCTTTCCCTTCGTCGCTCCTTTTCTATTAAAAACTCCCATATTTCTACGTTCTAGGTAATGGCATCAGATGTCGAACTAGCGCAAACCTCTATCGATCCGTTTAAAAAAAAATGCTTTTCGCCTGTCCTAGCTGAATCGAACGTAACACGACGATATTGGTGATGATTCTTACCCAATGTGAACGTCTTTCTTTAAAAATGAACATTCGATTTACATGAAGAGAAATTTGGGTTTGTTTGGGGTCTTTTCTACGAAGATTCATTGGGTACATTTATATTTAAAAAAACGTAAAACATATTTTGAAAATCGTAAATAAATCTGAAACTTGAAAAACTGCCACCCAGCCCAACGTAACATCAATATTTACACCGTAAAAAAGCGATAAATCGCGAAAAAACAAACGGAGGCCATTATTTACTTAAAATAAATTTTGTAGATTAAAAAGATTGGTCTTCCCTAACGTAATACCAGTATTTATGTTGTTTCATAGAAAATATAGAAATAAACATAAGAACGAAACTACAGCTAATGACGCAATTTTTCAAAGATTGTATCTCTCAATGGTGAGATCGCTATTTTTCTAAGCGAGCCATTTTTCAACCTGCGAGAAACGTGAAAACCGTAATTTACACTATTACATATCAACTGGGGAAAAATCGTAAAAATGGAAACAAAAAATGAAAATGATTCTGGTTTTGTTCGCTTCATAACCTATTTCAGTATATTGGCTTACGATATTTTTTTCGCCGAGACAATCGATTTTTCGTCGGGATAAAAAACCTACAGAGTGCCCAATACTTTTGAGAAACGCTACTTTTATTCAGTTGTAATTTATTTGTATATTTTCATGGGAAATTATACATTATAATTGTATTGAAAAATTTAGTCCGCGAAGAAAATTTACTAAATAAATTCAGTAATTGAGCAATAAATTTACTAAATAAATTTAGTGAATTTGCTTTTTAAAGTTGCTAAATTTAAACGGTTTACTCATCCAAAATATAAACAGCAATTATATCAATACTCCTTGAATAGCAATAAACATTTTTCTCTCAGATTTAGTCTTGAAGAATTCGATGCATAAGCGTTACCAAACAGCAATGACCAATCGATACAAAACGAACGCATCGCTCGCAACTTTCCTCCTTTTCTTCTCGTTGTACGTTCCACTTAGGATCTACAGCAAAGTGATATCATTCCCTGGTCTCGCTCCGTCGTTGGCGTGTAGTGTTGCATTTTCGTCTCGAGTGTCTCGCCTCGTATTCTTCGTGTAAGCATTTATTCAATACGATTATGCTTTCCTCAATACACCAGGATCGATTCCATGGTAGTTCGAAATCGCTGGGCGATCAATGACCTCGTACGAAAAAAAATTCATAAAAAAGCGTTTAAGGTAAAGAAACGATGCATTTTATAATTAAATATTTATTAATTTTATTATATAATAATAAAATTAGTAGGAATAATAATAATAATAATAATAATGGTTACTATTTCAAATAATACTAATATGAAGATAAAAAAAATGTATATCACATCGAATAAAAAAAAAAGAATTAATAGTAATAATTATTACTGATTTTTTTCAATCGATGCACTATCAAGATTTCTTCATTTTGTCATTAAGATTATTAAGGTATTATTATAATATATGTACACAAATATATAATTTCGAGAAGAAAAAACTCGTCTATAAAAATTCGAAGGGCTTTCGAAAAAAAACAACAATTTCATTTTTGCCATCGTCCGTCCACGTTTCCATCTCCATCTCTGGTTTTCTCATTGCAGCTCAACCGATTAGCAGAAAACAAGATAATTTGCACGGCGGCGAGTCCATCGTAAAGGCCCGGTATATATCGGTAGATAGAGCGCAGGTGTAAACGAGCTTCCCAGGGTGTTTCGGAATGTTCAGTAGAGAGTGGCCTCTGTGGACGGACAGGCAATTTCGCATCACGCACCATCCTATATACGTATTTGTGCTGGGTTTGATTTTTTTTTTTTTCAAATACCTCCGTTCCCTCTTATGTCCATGTCACTCATGCTCCCCCGGTGCATCCTCTTTTATTTCTCTTCTACGTTTCATTTCGCACCAATCTTCCGCATCTCGAACGTTTTCGACCTCCATCTGTTCTCTTCTCTCTCCGAACGATCGCTTTCCATAGTAAAAATGTAGTCAACTGCATCATGGAACGTAATAATTAATCCCATTGCTTATCGTTTTTTTTTAATTAGGCGAACGGTTTATTAATTTTCTTTGTAATTTTGATATTATAATTATATAATTTTGATATAATAGTATAGAAGAATATAATAATAATGTATTATTGAAAAAAAAGAAAATAGAAGAAAATAAACAAAATCATAAAATACATAAACTAGGAATTCCATTTTGATAGTGTAAAAAATATTATTAAATATATTATTAATCTTGATAATCGTATTACAATTAAAATATATCGTTCATTTTTTTGGTATTATAATTATATAATTTTGATATAATAGTATAGAATACTATAATAATAATGTATTATTGAATAAAAAAGAAAATAGAAGAAAGTAAACAAAATCATAAAATACATAAACTAGGAATTCCATTTTGATGGAGTAAAAAATATTATTAAATATATGATTAATCTTGATAATCGTATAACAAATAAAATATATCGTTCATTTTTTGTTATTATTATTATTATTGTTATTTATCATACTACTAATATTAATAATATACGAGTATAAAATACATATGTAAAATAATATTTTTGTATCAGTATATATGGTTATAACAATTATAATTATATGAAAAATGATTGTGTATTATAAAACTAGCAAATAACGCGAATGATAAATTCTTGTCTGGTATGGGGCACTATACGTTTCGTTATGGGGTAGGTTATGAGTCCCCAACACGTATTTTATAGATGCGTGTGCGCGAGTGTATAGATAGACACGTATATAACGCGAAACCGGAGCTCCCCTTTTCCATGTCACGCACAACTCGCCACATCATCGAGAACGGACCAGACCGAGGGGAAAATCTTCCCCCGTCCGGGCAGACGATCGCGTAGACGACAAACAAAAAAATCGTCGGCATGTGACCGAAAAGATCGGGTTTCTAATTCTCCCCTCCTGAAGACTTGAAGGGTTTTGCGAGCCCCCTCGATCACGAAGAATAGCGGAGCAACCTATCCTTATCCCGCGCCCTCTTTCGGGCTCGTTCATTCTTTCTTTCCTTCCCAATCGCTTTTTTTCTTTATTCTTTTTTTTTTTATTTTTCCACGATGCTTATGCGAGTTTTACAAAATTCTGGACCTTTCTCAACCTTCGCTCTATTCCCGATTGTACGAGGTCATACTCCCTGGACACGAGTCCCTAGAGAGTCTCCCTAGATAATTTCGTAATTTCGACAATAGCTGCTTATAAAGAGTCTATAAGTCATGGCGGTTATGAAAATAGTCACAATTTACATATTCATAAAAATTCTTATACAGAACAAATAATAATAAATACGTTAGTACGGTAATATAAAAAACTATTTGTATAATATTATTCTTATTACTATATAGTAGGGTACATTAACCTGTTAGTGACTGAGTTTTTGAAATTCAAATTTTGTGTTTTTATCTTTAAATTTAAAAAAAATTCAAGATCCCCCAATTTTGGGTTTTAGACTGTTGCCATACGGCAACGCTAGGTTTGTAGTTTTTTATGTATGATCCGTAAATTAAATTGACTACTCACGTTGCCACATAGCAACGCTAGTCTTTAATGGGTTAAAAAAAAAACCGTTTCATCGTTAGGATTTCTTTTTCTAATACTGATATTTTTATTGTACTGTTATGAACAAATATTACGTATACATATATACAAGGTGTGTCTTCGAAAGTGTTGAACGTGCGAGTCGACAATGGTAGTCTCGAGGGTTGGGATATTGATTTTTTGACAGCATCACGTAGAAGGTCTTATTATGACATTTAACAATCGCACAATTGGAAAAGACAATGGTTTGTTCACTGTGGAGCGTCTGAAAGACCCAATACACGAAGATTTTCGAAATATCCATATTTCTTTTTGTTTCCGGTACCTGGTATCATCCGGTATGTTTCGGAACGTCGAGAGATGTTCTATTGGTTGTAAAGACGGGAAAGTCTTCGTAGATCGGAAGAACGCGATGCAACCCGAGTCAAAATTTCCGAGCTGTTTTCAATCCACGGAACGGAGGCCTCCTTCTCCGAACAGAAGTCTGCGGTAGCGGATTATCGAGTATCCAAATGGGATTACGATGTATGGAATATTATCATGTCAGAGTCTCCGTTGAACCCCCTAGATTGCACATACTGGACTTTAGGCTTAAAGGAGGCTAGTGTAGCGCGCAACTACGAAACCTCCGGTGAACCTGAGGAGATAACGAATGTGGGTTCAAAGCAGGTTCGGTGGGGTCGAAGCAACAGACTTGGGATCAAAAGCGAATCAAGGAGGCCTGTGTTCTGCACGTTCCATTGGTACTGGGGGGTCGAAAGAAGGTTCGAAAGGGCTAACAGAGGTTACACTGGATCGAGGCCTCTCTGTAACAGTGAACTCGACCAATAGGGCCTCGTAGGTTCAATGGAGGCTGGCAGCATGTGCATTAAAAAAAAATAGGTTCCGCGTGTATTAGGGCCAGAAATCCCTTTAGAAGCGTGAAAAATAGATATTTTTCCGAAAATTTTTTTATAGGGGGTAAAATTATCTAATCATTTTCAAATTTTAACATAATTTTATTGAAGTATTTAAGTTTGGAAAGATTTTTTTTTGTTACGATGATACACGAAATGGCGTCGTTATTAAGAGTCTTCGGACGCCTATTTTCCGTGACATCGAAAAGTGCTGCAGTTGTCACTCTATTGCTTTTGATCCGAAAAAGATGTGTCATTCGTTTACTGATATATTAAGGGGAAGGATATACCTGAAAAATGATGACAAAGTGCACAATTAAAAATTTGGGAGGGCTTTTACTCTAAAGTTCGAATTTTCGACCATTTTTTCGACATACTTGCCTCCTAAAAAGGTATTTATTTACACGCTACTTTTCAAAATTCAGGTATACCCTTCCGATAATATTACTGAGTGTGATCTCCCAAAATTTCATCGAAATCGGTCGATAACTTTTGGGGCTACAACACCAGTAGTTTTTGAAAATGTAGTTTCGAGATAATCGCGTTTAAAGTTTCTGTCTGTCCCTCTGTCGCGCTGTCGTTCCGCTCTACACTGTATGCGATAACTCCGCAAATATTCATTATTTCGGGTTTTTCTTTGGTCAGTGTATTCTTTGGGTATTATACTTTCGAAATATGTAAAAAAAAACGATTTTTTTTTAAATTCTGAAGGGATTTCTGATTTTAAGAGGAGGCTAGAAATTTTCACGCGGGAATGTTGTTTTTTCGGACTGGAATTTTCCACTTTCGCAAATGCAACTCCGGTGGACGGTAAGAGTCAGTAAAGACCGACGTATAGACGAGCATCAAAAAGGTTGCGTGAGGGTGCGCAACGGATGAGGATCTCGGCGTCGGCTAGACGAAGGATTACCGTAATGCCTGTATGACACGCGAATGTATTAATTCCCGTAACCGTGTACGTCTTCTCCTCCAACGTACAAAACGATTCAACCTCGCGTTATTCCTATACCTGACGAAGCTTCATGATCTTACCACTTTCCTTCCGAACAGTCGAATTGCACGGAGCAAAAAAATTTCCGAGCATTCGACAATTGGCATCGCGTGCCAGTTCGTTTCTCGTAACGATGACTGCCCAAGGGAAACGAAATCAGGGAGAGGATGGATCGCTAAAGTTGGACGAGAGAAAGAGGAAGAACGAGGAGGCGGAGGGGGGGGGGGGGGCGGGGGGTCTTGCCGAACTAAAGACAACTTTTTTTCAAACACTTTCAAATGTTTTTTTTATTCTCCGACGTAGAACGTACAGTCTGTGTTCAATGTCGGAAACAGCTGATTCAATAATCATCTTTTTTTTGAGACTGTAATAATGAAATAATACTTACAGTTGTTAATTTTTCGATTTCTATATAATAATTGAAGTCAATTTCGATAATATTGACGTCCAATTGTGCGAGGAAAGATTCATCAATTTTTAAATTTAATTAATACGTTTGGATAATTTTATTGTTATGAATAATTACCAAGAAACTTAATATACGCATCGAGTTTTTCTATTAATGCTGATTAATTCATCGCTAAAATGTAACTTTCAGTATTTTGTATATTAATAAATTGATAATATAATATTTTTGACAAAATATTGTTAATTATAATATAATTCATAAAATTTTAAGAATTTTCGGTGATTAAGTTCCATTTGTTTTGTAACCGTTGAGAAACTAGTAGAAACTGTTTTCCATGAGAGATCGTGTTAAATTCATATATTTATAATACGAATTTATAGATTCGAATCAACGAGTACGAAGATTCGAACGGATTCGAATGACAACACTGAATTTTCGATCGTCGCTATAATCGCCAATGAAAAATGGCGGGTTTTCCGTTTGATTGCCAATTGTTATTTTCATTTAATTGCCAATAAAAAATGGCGTTTTTCCCGTTTGATCGCCAATTGTTGTTTTCATAAGATAGCCAATAAAAATGGCGATTTTTCGTGCTTGATTGCCAACTATTATTTTCGTTGGATCGCCAATAAAAATGGCGGTTTGTTCCGTTTGATTGCCAATTGCTGTTTTCATAAGATAGCCGATAAGAAATTGCGGTTTTTTCTGTTTAATTGACAATTGCTATTTTCATTTGATTGCCAATAAAAAAGGCGTTTTTTCCCGTTTGATCGCCAATTGTTGTTTTCATAAGATAGCCAATAAAAATGGCGATTTTTCGCATTTGATTGCCAACTATTATTTTCGTTGAGTCGCCAATAAAAATAGCGGTTTGTTCCGTTTGATTGCCAATTGCTATTTTCATGAGATAGCCAATAAAAAATTGCGATTTTTTCCGTTTAATTGCCAATTGCTATTTTCATAAGATCGCCAATAAAAAATTTCGGTTTTTTCCGTTTGATTGCCAATTGCTATTTTCATAAGATAGCCAATAAAAATAGTGCTTTTTTCGGGCGATTGTGGTTTTCAGTGTATTTCCATGTTGACCCAACTGGTAATCCAGGTTGAATCGTGGCGGCGCCTAGACGACGCCATGATGGGTGCACTGGCACGTTTCTCGATGGATGGGAAGCGCATTAGTCGAGGCCAGGCAGTGTTGTCGCTACTATCGGTTTCAGGACGCCGGAGGTTTCCACCACCGGGCAGGGTGCACACGTTTTGCATTGTTATTACTCCGTCTCGCTCGCTCCACCCCGTTGATAACGTACATGCACCCACACATCTGATTCGGGCCCACACAAATGTGCGAGGAAACTCGCGGGGGTTCGTCTCTCTTTTAACTTCAACCCCTTCATCCCTTCCAGCCCTCCATAACCCCTACCCTTCCCTTTCGGGCATTTCTCTTGGCCGCAATCTTCAGCAGCGTTTCCTCACTCGCTCGTATTTTCTCCCTCTCGTTATTGTCCCTTCCAACCCTATTCTGTCTCTGTTCTCGATCTCTTCGTCATACGAAAGCGTTCGCGGTTGTACCGGCCAATGTACAGTGGGTCAAAAATCTTTTCGCACACCTCGCGCGACATTTTTTTTATGAAGCTTTATTTCCTCATTTCCATTTTTCCCATTGTGCATATTAACGTATTTAGGCTGGAACAGTTTCTTGAAAGATTCTATTTTGTTTTACCACGTTTTTATTTTGTTTCGCCACGTTTTTATTCATTTCCCTTTTTATCTGCTTGGTGGCTTGCCTGCTTGGTACAAACTTGGTAAACGATATTTTTTTAAACTAATTTTCGAATGACCCAGAACCTTCAAGTTTCAAGTACAATTCAGTGGATGACAACTAGATAAACAGACGAACGAGATTAATATTATTAAATATATATCAATAAATAAAAGAATAGTAATGTGCATACATTAATAAAATAATAACTTATCATGTTAATGTTAATGTTAAATTATGTTTTATTATGTTAATGTTAAAATACTGGTAATTTCGTTAAAATAATTTACTTCACCACTTTCCTAAAACGGAAAGAAGTATAAAAGGGTTTGTTCTGGTTCATACGGATCGTCGTGAAAATTTGTATTTGCGAATTTTGAATAGCTATGAAAATAATAAAAGTACGATTTAACTGAAAAAGAAGTTAATTATTGAAATAACTATTGAATTATTGAAATAATTCTAAAATTATTGATATGATTATTCAAACACACAATTAAAAAAAAAACAAGGTGTGCAAATACTTTTTTACCTACTGCGTATTATTCTAGATGCCAGGCGCAATTCGTTCGTATAGTAAAGACTGTAGTACAGCCATCCCTTCTTTCTTCGTTCTCTGAGACTGGTCTCTCTCTCTCTCTCTCTCTTTCTCTCTTCCTCTCTCTCTCTCTCTCTCTCTCTCTCTCTCTCTCTCGCTATCTTTCTCTCTCCCTCCCTCTCTCTTTCACTCTCTTTGGTGTACTCGTTTGGCACGGGTTTGCGCTACTACGCCGTACTCGTACAGCACGTGGCGCAGGCGTGGGTTTGTTGTCCCTCGTTCTCTCTCGATCTTTACGAAATCCCCGTGAAGCCTCTTTCTCTCTCCGCTCTCGTTGCTTCAGCCTCTCTCACAGCCGACTGGCGTTGCATTTATTGAACCGATTTTCCTCGCCCCCTTTCCCCCCGCCAACCCCATCTTCCCCTCTTGCAATCGTCTGAGAGAACTGTGTGGTATCAAATGGATTGAAGAATTCTACGTCAGACGTACATCTGGAATGGCTTCAAACGTGAGATTTCATATTGAGATCTTTATTGTTTTTTTTTTTTTTTTAATTTTTCACTACTTTCTATGCGACTGTCTCGGATGTCGTTTTTTTGGCTTCGAATTTCGTTCGTTTCCTAATGGCGTTTCCGTGGTCGACGAATTTCGGGAAAACGTTTGAAGGTAATTGCGATCGACGAAGGAGAATCGCAGATGAGTATCGTTGTTGAAGTTTGTCGGATTTTGAGTACGGGAGAGTCGAGTGTTCGGGTAAAGCCTGTATTTGCGCTGCACAAGCTCCCGATGTGGCCTCACCGCAAATATTTGTGCGTTCGTCTCTCGCTCCGCAAGATGAGAAACCACGGCCTTTAGACGTATTTATCTAGATGCCTATCGCTCAAGTGATTCTCATTTCGCTAATAACAGTTCTTTTTTTTTATTTCTCGATTCACTATAAGACTCGCGTTGACGAATCGACATTGCTCCCTTGGCGACTTTCGGGCATCGAGGAAAAATCGTTTTACGTTGGTAATTCGTTATCACCTAGCGGACGAGGTCGATCAATCAGGGGTATTTGCGGTTTCGATTGATCGAGAATTTTTAATTGCTGGAATCATGGAAATGTTGATTTTGCACTTGGAATAATAATTGAAGTCAAACTCGACGATTTTGGCATTGCCTTGACTGAGGTTTTTCTCAGTTAATGTAAAATCTGTTCAATTTGTAAAAAGATTTTTCGATTCTTATATTTGAATAAAAAAATGTTCGGATCGTCTTATTATTCTTAATATTATTAATATTTAGAGCAGCTTACTGTCATCAATATTATTATCTCTAGGATAATCTCATTGTTATAATAATTTTTTTTACGTGAGAAACGCGAAAGTTTTTGGGTGTCTGATCTGTACTTCAGTTTCCACTTTACAGTCGATCCAATCGTGAATTTACTTCACCACTTTAAAATCGAATATCTCGAAAACAATTGCGAGCCGCCAAAAATCCTTTTGGGATTTGTCTCAAAGTATCGAAAGAACGGTTTATACATAATTTCAGCTCGATCGGGGGACGGTGATGGCAAAGTTTTATCCTAACCTGATTTCATCTTTTTGAAACCGAATATCACGAAAACTATCGCAAGCCACGAAAAATCTTTTTGGGACTTGTCTCAAGGTATCAAAAGGAAAGTTTATGCAAAATTTCAGCTCGTTGGGAGCTGCGTTTCGAAAGCTAACCGCCTGAAGGATTTCAAGTGAAATTCTTCACCGCAGATCCAAAAACGAATCCGACCAGTATCGACATGTTGAATAAAAATTTGCCGATATTGGATCGTTGACTGAGGGGGATTCGAAGTGTTGCTCGATGAGAAGTCAATCCTAAGTGATTGGGAATGACGCGCGTGCGCGTGGGACTAACTTTTGATTGAGTGATGGGCTGCGTTACCTCAAGTAGGCGGAATCGAACGAGAGCGAACGCTCGTAAACGAGAGTATTAGACAAGGTCACGTAACCGATTTGACCTCTCAACGCAGGTCATACGTACGTTTACGTATGCACACGAGTGCGTATCCTCGCTCGAACGCGTGTACTCCATTATTGGGAGCTGCTGCGTCAGGAACCCGCTTCGTCGAACACACATATCTGTCTTAATCTTCGTTTATCCCAGGCGACACGTTGATCAAGTTCTCACGGTGTCTGCCCTTCTGACATGGACAGCCTCAACGACGCTCAGCGGAATTCCACTCGGCGATTCGTTCGTCGCCATTACCACTTCTTCAACGATCCGAGATACCGACAACCGTTTTTTTCCAAAAAAAAGATCATTTTGAAAATACTACACACGATGATACAAACCGCTCAATAATCAACAATTATCCCATTAACACCAACGATTCATAACCCCCAATCTGAAAACAGCAATTCTTCAACTCCATCAAAAAAAAATCCCAATCAACATTGTCCCAATTTCAGCCTAGGAACCTAGCCCCAGTCATTTTTCGATCAGTTTTTCAATTAATCAATTTCTCGCCCGTGTTTACCCGACAAACGTCATTATCCGTAAAAAGCATTTTACAGTACACGTCTGGCTTCCTTTCCTCGTTGGAGTTAATCCTTCAACGGTTACCTGGTGAAGTTCGAGTCGTGCACGCTTTTGTCCGACACTTCGAAAACCAAACCTAGATGACACCGTGGGTGATGAATCGAAGTGTACACTTCTGGAAACGTAGAATCGTGGTACTCCGCTCTACGGGAAAACGGCTGGGGGGGGGGGGAGGCGTAGTAACGGCGCTCTGACGTAGTATGGCAGACGGGAGTAGTGACAGAAGTGTTTTGTAGCATCGCGCTCGCGCGGTTCCCGCCAAAGAGGAAGGGAGAGCGTGGGAGACTGCCGGCCGGTGTGGACGGTTATGGCGGGACCAGGAGTGGTTGGAAGAAGGGTCGGGGGGGGGGGGCAGAAGAGCAGGAGGCCGTCCGAGGGGTGGAGAGAGCGAGAAAGGAGAGTCTGTCGTCGTCGAGGATCGATCGTACAGATTCCGGGGCTTCGTATCGCTCGCTTGCCGCACAGTGACGTCACGTTACGTCACAAAGCCACGGACGAGAACTACGGGGGGGGGGAGTGTACGCTTCGTGTTTGCGCACGCTCCTCGTGGTTCCCTCCATCGGTACACGAGAGAACCAGAGCTCGGAGCTTGCGCAAGCTCCGAGCCAGCTTTTCGTCCTACCGTTTCCTACTAGGATTCCTCCTCGACCACCCACGTCTCGTACGTACATACGATAATACTCGTATTAAAAATTTTGCACAATACCACGCTATCCTCGTATACGTGAGGCAATGAGAAAAATAAAAACAAACTGAACAAATTGAAACTCGAGCGTGAACGAATCTCATCGACGTTCGACCATTCACGGATGTATCTTACGAACGAACGAGAGCTCTGTCTCTTTGTTATTGTTTTGTTATTATTATTTACTTTTATGATCAGATTATTTTTTTATTTTTATTCTTAGAGGTTATTGACTGTACTTATTCGCTCGAAAGATTCTAGGGTATGATAAGATGGTTAATAAGTAATAATACTTAATTAATCAACCTTTGTTTCTCTTTGTCTATGACCCTCGCTTTTATTACATTCAGTTGAATTTTTAGTATGAATAAGATAGATGTCAGTATTGAAAATAGAAAAACACCTTAAAGATAAAAAAAGGAATCGACATATCCGAGGAAAAAAATACTTCTCCGAAAAGTAAAAATAAAAATAAAAATAATATTCTTACAGTAAGTGTCGAGACCAAAGTAACGGTCTTTGGAATTTTTGTATTCACTCACTTTTTCGTGTTTCGTTATCACGCGACGGCGAATGTCAGGTTTGTGGAAGATTCTAAATAATGGTTGCGACGCAAAGTGTCAATGAAAAAAGTGAGATTTTTCATGGGACCGGATTTTGCAACCTTGAAACGCAACGAAACTGATTAATCTCCAATTGCTGATGTATCTTTTGTCAAATATGATTTTTACGAAAAAGCTCCCATTCTTTTGTTATTCGTTTCGACAAAAGTCTAGAATTTGAAAGTTAAAAAAAATATGTTGTCAATATCAAAAAGGCAGAAGTAAAAATGCAATGAAGAAAAACGTTGCTAAAAAAAAAAAGAATAACGTTTGCGCAAAACCTGGATTTTTCCGTCTTTTTTTGTATTTCTATCTCTCTCACAATCTTCCTTGAAGGAACGATATCGATTGCGGATTAATCCGGTTTATTGATCATTAAACGTATCGCTCTTCAATCGAATTACGAAGCTCCACGTCACACGACACAAATTACCATAATTGAAGGAATTGAAAGTGTTATTATTATTTATTTCTCGGTCAGTGTTTACGCAGCAGGCGTAGCCGCGACCCGCGTCCCCAGCTCGCGCATGCGCAAACGCGTTCTTCGCGATGACGATCTCTACAGTACTACGGCAGTAGTAACGGCGCTTTGATTCACCTTTTCCCTCCTTGTTGTCTCCTATGTGCTCTCACACGTGCAACGCCCGGACAAGACCTACGTCAATGATATCCTTACTACTCCGTCATACTCGTTCTTGCAGATGCGACTGTCCCGGACTTTCCTACTTTTGGAATTTTCAATTTTTCACTCGAATTTGAATTAAGCCATTTCATTTTGGCATCTCATCGTTAATCGACACTTTTCACGATTTACGGTTTTCCGTAAAGTAGTCTAGTGTGAAAGTTGACTTTTAAAGCTTTTTGGAGATTTTTTTTAACACACCGTTAAAATGAAATAATTTGTAAATTGTATATCATTTTTGTTAATATTCAACCAAACTTTGTGAATTTTTTCAAGTCAATCCCACGAAAAACATTCTGTAAAAAACTAGCCAAGTCTCGATGGAGTTGCTTGTTTATCTCTAAAAAGTATCTCCAAAAGTATTGTTATAGTTAATGTTGTATGGCTTGGCCGTTGAACATTCTTGATACGTTAGTGGGTACAAGACATTCTAGAATATAACATTACGTGTAAACAAAATTGACTTGTACCCACTAACGTGTAAAGATTGTTCAATGGCCAAGTCACACAACATTAACTATAATAATAAAGAAATCGCAGTATGGAACCTTCGACTTGGCACGACTTTGTCTAGATTTCATTACTTTTTAGAGATGAACAAACAGCTCTATCGAGACTTGGCTAGTTTTTTACAGAATGTTTTTGGTGGGATTTCACTACTTTTTGTAGAAACGTGGGCATATTGATTCATTTTATTAGATTTTCTTAGCACCAATTTATGTACCAATAGTAGAAGGGGGCATTACCATATCTCTAATACAGCTGAGACCAGCTGAGGGTTTTTCATCAGATACTTCAGACCTTCGATTTTTGACATCAAATGAAGCGGCCCACCAAGTTGAATATTTTTTGTAAAGGCGGTGTGTCGATCTCTAATAGTTTGGTTGGGCTCTTGTGTTTTCTAATCAGGGTCACCAGGTAGTCTAGATCTTCGATTATCCTAGTTTTTTATAGTTTTCCCTTTATGTGGCCATTAAACCCTAACTCTGTACCAAATTTCAGCTCTCTCAGTTTATGGGAAGTACTAGTTCTATCTTGATGATCATGAGTGAGTGAGTGAGTGAGTGTCTGTCATAAATGAAAAACTTTCCTTTCGCTTAACTTCGGAGCGAAATGACCTACAGACTTGAAATTGTGGATTTTAAGTATGTGATTATAGCTTACTGGATGACGAAAATTTCTGCGTTCTGGTCTTGTCCAGGGGTTCTGAAATAGGGGCCTGAAAATGCGGCGAAATGGTTCCAGTAAAGGATGGTACGGCAGAGTTTGCTGCGCGCTCGACTTGGCGGGGGCACTGCCCCAGACATATTTTATATAATCAAAAATACACTGTCTAACAGAAGCACTAAAAAAAGAGGTGCTCCACTGCTGCTATGATTTTGGCCGTTCCTGCTTATCCGAAATTAAAAAAAAAAAGAAACTTCATTTTCATTGTGAGGAGGCTCTACATCGAACCCAAACAAAGTCAGAATTCAAAAAAAATATATTTTTCACGCTTTAGAAAAACAATGCAATTTTTCGCCGTTTTTTTTCTGGGTCTAAATAGAAATAGAATAGTGGGTCTATTTATCGACACTTTTGATTTGAACGTCAACGATTTGAGAAAGTGACAACGTTTTGATAATCAATAAGGCTAATAACTTCGATTCGTTCATACGCTTCGTCCGGTCTTCGTACTCCGCCATTGCAATACGAAAGTAAGAATAAAAGGAAGCATTGTATTTTTTGCGATAAATAAGGTGGGCGAGACTGGGCGTGGCGGAACCAGGCAGCAGCAGCAGAATTTAAAGAGGCGGTTTTCTCAAGCCTCTTTGATGCCTGGCAAACCAGAAAGACATTTCGTACCAGGTTCTCAGGTGACAGTGAAAACAACGTCGGTACCGCGAACTCGTTATGTGCCCGGGTAATCCACGTTCCGATATAATTCAATCGTTTCCAGAAATCAGCTTTATTGATTTGATGGATAGTAAACTGTGGCATGGTAATGATCTCTGACATATGACGGATGCTAAAAAATTGACTACAGTTGCAACGCTTGGAACCTGTACATTTCTAAGCCCTCACCCAATGTTTACCTTCGATGACCAGAAACATGGAAAGAAGACAATCCATCTGCTTTTTCATCGAAAAAAACTCTGCCAACTTCAGGATATGTCGAAGTTTATCAAAACCTTACGAATTTTCAAATCCCCTTTTCTCACAGACCGTTACGTTTTTTTTTTCAAAGATCGAGAATCAGGTTAGAGTTAAGAAAAGAAAAAAAAGAGTCAGTTTAGAAAAAAGAAAAGAAAAAAAGGTAAACGTTCCAAAACAATGTTTGAGGTATTTTCGATTTTTCGTAAATACGCGACACCGATTCCCGAGCCCAAACAAGTCCAAACGAACCCAATCTCTAATAAACTGGACAATAGCGAACTTTACCAAAAATAAGTTTTGTTTTTTGGTAATAATCGTTTTGTAGCTTTAAGCTTTGGTAATAATTGACGTTTTATCACTTTCAACCCGTTTTTCCGGCACGCTTGATATTTTTACACCGCTTAACGTTTAACACTCGGAATAACGCAGAAACCGAGGAAGAAAGCTTTTTTTGAATGAGCCTGTAGCCCGGCCGAATATTCATCCCGCGCAATCTCCAGACTGCAAGCCCAGACTGAAAATTATTGTCCGACGAGTTTTAATGATGCCAAAGTCGTAAAAACGTATACCACAGGCGCGTATACGAGTGCACGCATGGGTACACGCGCCCCTAAAGAATGTGAACCCATATTTTTTCACTCCGAAAATAAATTATCCTCGGTAACGCGAAAGCTCGGACGCGAGCTGACCGTACCGTTCTTTTTTTTCGCCAGTAAACTTTTAATCGAATATTCGAGTGACGGCCGTAAGAACTCGACTGGAGAGAAACGAAAATACGTTTTGTATTTAAAAAATTTATTTTGTTTTTTTTTCTATAATTTAGGAAGGTTCATTTTTTTCGTTTCCAAAGACGGTTATTGATGAAACTTCAAAAAGCATTAAAAACGTCGTTTTCGTACTGAGAGGAAACAAAGCAATGTCGCTTCAATAATAACGTTTTTTTTTTCGTTTTGATTTTTTTTCGATATTTTTGATATTGTATATTACTAGATAAATCCACTTAGCAAGCCCTTAAAATCCCTAAATGAATTTCTGGCCAGAATACGAAAGGCTGTAAGAAGTAATGATAATTTTCGGAAAAAGTCAATTTCATAGATCTTACAGTCGATCGTTCAACTCCACAATCCCAGACGAGGCCATAGGGAATGCACGAGTGCAGAACTGAGCTCCCATTGACCAACATCGAAACCCACCACCTGTACGATTCGTCCAGCTTCGAAAACAAAAAAAATAGCCCGACAGCGAGAGTGAGCCAATGATGAGATCAAATTGGCTCGAAAAGCCAATTATCCATGATACACACGCGCGTACAGTCATACGCATAAACCGGCACGTTGAAGTGGACACGTATAGGGTTTCGTATTGCTCCATGCACACTCGGCGTGTCTCATTCGTCTCGTTTCATCCCTCTCTCTCTCGTGCATTCTTTATCTCTCTTTATCCCCCTCTGTATCCTCTTCTCTTTTCGTACCCTCCTATTTTACCTCATCGCGCAGAGAAAATTGGGTTCGCAATGTGGACTTTTTTCAATGAATTTTTACTCTTATCAATTATTCTCTTATTTCAATATAAAAAAAACGTTCATAATCGATTTTTGAGCGTACAATTTTGGCTTATCGTAAAATCAACATTTTTCTTGGCATAAACATTGAAAATACAAATTTTACATTTATCATAAAACATATTTTACAATAAATAGAAAATATACATTTTATGATAAATATAACATTTTTATTGTTGTTGTTGTTCATTGTTTTATAATATCACATTATTATTATTGTATCTTATATTTATTATAAAATATAATAATAATAATAATATGGTATTACAAAATATAGTGATAAAATATTCTATAATAAAATATAAATATAAATATCTTCGGGGCATTGACATTTTTCGTGGGAAAACGGTAGGTACTACTTTCGACTTTTGAAGAGATGCGCAGGCTCGTCGGCTCTTTCCTGGCTCCCAGACCTTGACGTTCCCTCCATAAATTTAGTGACCTCTACGACTAAAGGGTATTTGGGCTGCCAGTCCAAATTCTCCTTGATCCTCTCGGACAATCCCGACGACCAGAGAACAGGATGGGAGTGAATCTTTTCGATCGTTGATTCCGATTGTGCTGAAACTCTCGATCCCGATCGACAGGTAGGCCTCGGATTTCGCTTTCTCTTGGATGTCTTCGTAGTGTATTTTTCGATATTTCAAAATTACCGGGAAATTAATACGTGGTTATTGATTAAATAGCTGTTGATCAAAGTACGGAGGAAAAACTACAATTTTTAAGGTGGAATTGGAGTTTTTAGCTTCGCGCTACCACACCGACAATTATTCATTAAAAAATCTGCAAAAATTCATGGTTTATCTTTAGAATATACTTTTCAAGGGAAAATTGTTGTTTTTTAATTTTCCGCATTTTTAATATTTTTTTTCGTCTAACATTAAGGAATTTGAGAAAATAACGTTTTTAAAAATTTAAATATACCATGGGTAAAAATAATGGGAACATTTTTGTTAATAGCGGTATCTTAAAGGAAAAATAGTGCTCTTTAGAGACAAAAAAATTGTATTCATGTAGGAAATAATTGTCACGAATTAAATTATTAATTTATTAATGATTTATCATTCGTAATTATTCAAATATAATTAAATCATTGTTCGTTCGAGAAATTCGGGACTGAAATTTTGAGCCAGCCAAAACGCTCCACGTTCACGGGTTGAGGGAGAAGGTTTTTCCGGTCGGCGTAATTGTTTTTCTAATGCTCAGATCAACTTTTAACATTTCATAATTGTTGGCTATACTGATATTGCCTTTATTCAGGGGCTGACAAAACTCGACGCGAATCACGATCGAACTCGAGAAAATTGGTTTCTTAAAGGATCTTCTCAGTGTGACCCTCCGAAAAATCACTGATTTTCGCGATTTTTTCTTTAAATGTTCAAATAATCTAATCGGTCCGATTTTTTAAAAATAAATAAGTACATTCATGACGAATACAAAATGATTTTTTAATGTTTATTTATTGGATGTACAATAGTTAAATAAATTGTTGAAATGACACGTAATTAAAAAAGGTCCTGTACGGTTTTCACGATTGCGGCCGCGATTTTGATCTGAAACAAAAATTTCAAAAAGAATATTAATCTGTAGGAAAGTCGCTATTGCGCTATGGACGGTTTTTTTTTATTTGACGAAACGGCGGCGGTTTGAACGAAAACTATCAAATTTGGCCCTTTTTCTCGACAGTTTTTCGTAAAACAAAATAGGAAGGTTAAAAAAAAAAAGCTTCCACAGCGCTATAAAGAATGACGTTAAAAATGTTCTCTTCAAAGGGGAACTAGATATCTTCAAAAAAACCGTTTTGAAAAACGCCATTCGGAGAAAAAAGCGTTTAAAGATTGACTGGGCAAATGTTCCGCTCCGTTCCCTTTCTGCAAGAAACGTTGTAGCGATCGTAATAATTTGAATTTCGATTTCAAAATTTTCGATTTCACAATTTTTATTACAGTGTATACTATCCGATAATGCAAAAAAAATGGATTTTTCGAAAATTTTACACTGAGACGATCCCTTGACGAGGCCAAAAGTAAATCGCGTGCGGTTCCCCGTGACAGTGTCTCAGTCTCGTCTACGCTTGACTCTTGGACGTGGTCTTACGGGAGCGTAGCGTAAGACGGCGGGCCGGTCGCGGTCCCGCGTCTCGTTTCTCTCTCGCGGGCACGCACCGGTGCGTTAACCTCCGCGAACGAACGCGTCCAACGGAGAGTAAGAAGGCGTTTCCCGTAGAGCTCACGTCGTACGTGTGCGCAAGAGATTCCGCGCGCAAAATCTCCCAGATAGCGCGTCGAGCCCTTGGACCGTGCGATTCTCCGTGTTCGTTTCGTACCAAGTTTCGAGCCGGCACAGCCCTCCCTGTCTCTACTTTGGCGACGGCGAACGCGAGGAGAAACTCGTAACGCGCGTAAAGAGAGAGAGAGAGAGATAGATGATGGTGATGATGATAGATTTTATTACGCTCTAGTAAATAAACTATTCCGCAATTGAAGAGAAACCAAAAATGTTAACGTTATAAAGGTACAACGTTTGACAAAATGGTAACGAAAATAACAAAAAAAAACGCAATTTGAACCGAAATAACCAAACAACATAATTTTAACAAAAATGAACTTAAAAAACGAAATTTTATCCAGGTATAACCAAAACACGCAATTTTAACTAAAAATAACAAAAAATCGCAATTTTAACCAAAAATAACAAAAAAATCGCAATTTTAACCAAGAATAACCAAAAAAACGCAATTTTAACAAAAACTTACAAAAAATCACTATTTTAGCCAGGAGTAACAAAAAATCGCAGTTTTAACCAAGACTAACCAAAAATCGCAATTTTTACCAACAATAACAAAAAATCACTATTTTAACCAGGAGTAACAAAAAATCGCAGTTTTAACCAAGACTAACAAAAAATCGCAATTTTTACCAACAATAACAAAAAATCACTATTTTAACCAGGAATAACCAAAGCCCCCATTTAACCAATAATAACAAAAAATCACTATTTCAACCAGGAATAACCAAAGCCCCAATTTAACCAAAAATAACAAAAAACACAATTTGAACCCAAAAAATTAACAAACGGAGTGTTAACCAAAAATAACCGAAGAACGCAGTTTTAACTAAAAATAACGGAAAAACTCAGACATAACCAAAAATACGAGGAAGAGAGAGGTAGAGAGAGAGATGATGATGATATACAGTGCAACCTTAATATAACGAACCTCAATGTAACGACTTCCTCGATTTAACAAATTCTTCGTAATCCCTTTGAATTCGTAATCTCCTTGAACAAACCTCAGTTCAACGAATTACTTGATATAACGAATATTTTCTAGTTCCCCTCCGATTTGTTAAATCGAGGTTGCACCGTAGTTTATTATGTCGCAACTTTCGAGCAAAAGAAAAATAACAATTTAAAACATAAAACTTAAACCAAACTTAACATGATAATAAGTACAGAATGATATAATGATAGCAACTTAAAAATAACAGAATGAGAAACTAAAAACAGAGAATGATAATAATAAAGCTAATGTTATATAATAAGGAAAACAAGAAAGAAAATAAAAGTAAAGATTAGATAAAAATAAGGTAAAATAAAAATATTGTGAACCTAACGTTCAGAGAGAGAGAGACAGAGCTCGTACATGTAAGAGCGTCGAAAATGGCAAAGGGGGGTGTGAGGCCCGGGGGAGCACGGGAGGGAGTGCGAAACGCGACGACGAGCAAGTGAATGAAAGAGTGAGTGAGTGAGCAGTCGTAGGAGCGAGATGGAGCGCAAGGACCGAGCGAGGGAGAGCGAAGGTGGGAGTGCCGGGAGGCGATCGAGGGGAGTCGCGGTCGAGGGTAGCGGCGTCGGGCGTCGGTGCGCGGGGAAATGACGAGAGGGGCTGTGCGCGCGCGAGAATAATACTCGGTTTAGTACTACTCGGGACGCCACGCGATTGGCACGTTGCGCGTCGTTGGTTGATCCGCGTGCTTTTTCAACCCTCGAACCACCGCTTCGTGTTTTTGACCTCTGCGGAGGCGGGCGCGGGTGCTTGTTATTATTCTTACCTTCGTTTCGTCTCGATCGATCGATCGTGCGGCTGCTTCGTTATCCTCTTTTCTTTATTCATTTTCTCTTTGATATTTTTTTCGCCTTCGGTCACGTTTATCTTTTTTTCGATCCGAGTTATCAGTGCGCGTTTTCTGGTGATATCGGGCGATGAAAGAAAACTGTTTCCGGTGATAGAGCGAGGAGGGAAGGTGCGCGTGCGTTTTGCGCGGGTTTCGCGAAGCGACTATTGTCGCTAGTGAGTGTGCCAGGCTGTGCGGGTGTGTGTGCGTGTGTGTGCAGTGAAATCGGTGATATTCGTTGAGCGTCGATGATCCCATGGAAATGAATCGGTGACGTATCGAGAGAGTTGCTCGCGATGTGTCCCGCAACCGGAGACCTTGAAGAGCGCGTGTAAACAAAAAATCCCTCGAAGTGGATTATGTCGCGTCTCGAATACGCCCGCGGTTGTTCCCCCTTTGTTTGTGTTATTTCGCGCTCGATCGAAGCACTCGATTAGGCGCCAATCTTCGACTCGTGTTTGCGCGACGATTCTTTTGCTCCGCTTGGCTCAAGGAAATCGCTTCGACGGTCGCGTTCTCGAGATATTCTCAACCGCTCTTGTTTTCTCTACGTCGCGTCGACCGTTGAGCATTTTTCGGTAATCGCGCATGCGCGCTACTCCCCACCAATAAAAGACGAGAATACAACATATTTTCGCGTGTTTTCGAGCGTGTATACTCGATTATAGAAAACGTCGACTCGATTTTTTTTTTCACGAAAAAACACGCTTCTCTGTTGTTATCTCGATACGGATCGTACCTCTCGGTAAAGTCTTCGATGTCGGGAGAGAGAAGGAAAAAAAATACGGAGACGCGTCTTTCTCGTTCTTTCTCGGGTGTTTCTCTCGCCGTGGGCGTTTTCGCGTGGCGCGCGCGTTTCCGCGGGTGCACAACAGCGCCACGCTTGCCAACCTACACACCCTCGCTCCGTCTCACTCCACCCAGCTTTGCCACCTCTCGAACACATCCCATCGTTTCGACACGCTTTCCCGGAACATTTTGTCCGGTGGATTTCCCCGAAAGTGAAAAAGTCGTTACAGAGGCGCGACGAACGCTCGGACACTGTCGCCGCCATTTTCGGTCGGACTCTTTTTCCAACGGTTTTTTTCACGACGCGGAGTAGGGAAACGAGGATTAACCGAGATGACGCTGTGACAACCGACGCGAACGAGGTTCGTTGTGAAACCGAAGATCGGAAATACGGAATTGACGCTCACGAGAGGAGAACGAAAATATTGTTTTTAACGTAAATGTTTTTCGATCGATGTCGATCGTCGGAACCAACGGATAATTGAACGCAGGTATTCGATACATTTATTAGGATATTTTATTTAGAGTTTTTCTCGAAATTTTGATTTTTTCGGGAATTATCACGTGACATCGAAGTTTTCACTTTTTGACGTCACCGAAAATATTCTTTTCTCTTTCAATATTTATTTTGCCAAAGAGGAAAGGATTACACGAGTTTAGGCTTTTTTTAAGTGTTAATTAATTTGTTTTAACAGTTTTTCGGGCTCTCGATCATAATATGCGAAAACTAATTTTTAAATAATGCAAAATTGAATGACGATCGTAGACAATTTTACAACAGAATTTCTAACTTTTACGGCCATCAAAAAGCAAACCAAACATGCAAAATGGCTAACGTTAACGTACGTTGGGGACACGTGTTCGAACATAACCAAAAAATCCATCGCAAATCGAATGCCCGCGGAATTTGAAAAGTCACCCTTTTTTTTCGGGTGTGAATCGAAATACAGTGGGTCAAAAAAGTATTCGTACACCCTGTTTTTTGGCAATAACTTTAAGAGTATGCACGATATGAAATCCAAACCTATTTCGTTTAAGGTTCCATTAGTTATAGAGATAATCTGAAAAGGAATAAAATTTTATCACGAGTTACAAAAAAGTTATGCAAAATAAACAACAATTTTCGAGCACAAAAAGTATTCGTACACTTTATAAAATTATAGTGAAAACTTACGTCGTCATATTTGTTATT
>JAPYZJ010000368.1:0-48159 GCA_030522765.1 Ophioninae sp. B BG-2022a
ATCTTTACTTTTATTTTCTTTCTTGTTTTCCTTATTATATAACATTAGCTTTATTATTATCATTCTCTGTTTTTATTTTCTCATTCTGTTATCTTTAAGCTGCTATCATTATATCATTCTGTACTTATTATCATGTCAAGTTAGGTTCAAGTTTTATGTTTAAATTGTTATTTTTTCTTTTGCCCGAAATTTGCGACTGGGGCATAATAAACCATATCATCATCCCTTATTCTCATTCTCTTCCACGAATCGTTGATAACGCGCCAATGCATTTGTGCAGCTTCTTATCACGAAGTGGCGCGTCTGGTGGTAGCGTTTCTGGGACTTCCCATAGATACTCGCGATAAATCATGATCGATCGGGCGTCGATGTACTTAGGGTCATCCCTTTGCGAACACTCGTGCCTACGATGTGTGCACGCGTGGGAGTGCTGCGAAAATGGCACGTATCTCATTTCAAAGGAAACCAGAGAAAAATAAATGTTACCGCAAACTTACTTTTTTTTACGGGCTAGAATTTATGGCAAAGAGGGTCTGAAGAGGTATCAGCCTGGGCGTCGTTTTGTAGCGCCCATTTGTCACCAGCCGTCGAATCCTAACTACGGACCATGGGGAACACTTTTTTTTTCAGTTTTGGTATACAAAAAGCAAATCAAATGAAAATTGGAATCGAGCTGGAAAAGAGAATTTATTCGATCGGTAATTGCGTGGTATTTTGAATCTTGACTCGTATATTGTATATGTGTCGTAAATATCTTATTTATTATATTAATAATCTTATTTATTATATTAATATTATAATTATTATTACATTATTATTATATATAATATATATTATTTATTGTCTTATTTAACTTAAGTTAAAAAAGAATTTGAATGTAGATAAACTTATCGATTTTCGTAATTCAAAAGTATTAAGGGTGGGGTAAGGTTATCTTTTTTTTGGCATTTTAAAAATTTATTTTTTTTCTGAATGTTCAAAAAAATGTTAATCATTTTTCTATGCATTTTATCGATGCAAATTTCGATGTCACTAATCGACGAGAAATCCTTGGAAACTTTTTTGGTCTAAAAAGTGAGCTTCTTCGAGCTCGCGAGTAACTCGCTTTCATCGCTGGAACATGAGACGTCGAGGCTTCCTGTAAAACGGTTATTTCGCAATCGTTCTCATCTCATAATTCTCAGTGACGGGATGTGAGACGTCGAGAGAAAGAGAGAGAGAGAGAAACTGGCCGGAAGTGAGGGGCGACAGGGATGGAGAGCGAAGTACGAAGATGGAGCGGAAATTACTGGATATCGGAGAAATAGTTATAGCATTGCGATCAGTTAAGGCAGTCCCGTATCTGAGACACCTCCCTCCGAACCGCGTTCTTTCGACGGACGTACAAATTGCAGATAGGAAATTCCTATACCCATTTTATTTCCCTCTCGATGTCCCCGTTTCAACTGGTTTTTTTTTCCACCCCTTAAAGCAAGATTCTACTTTGGGCGCACCAGGGCTATTTTTATGAATTTTTTATGAGATTACGAATAAAGATATTGATCTAGGGTCTCAAGAAGGGCTGTTATCAAAATGTTCAATGAGAGTTCGTATTTTTGAATTATTCAACAAAAAAAAAAAATGTTTTTCAAAAAAATGTACGCTGCAATGTTTCCTTAACTGATTATCGATGATTAGGTAATAGGGTGATTAGAATAATGGCAAATTCCGATTTATGAAAAAAAGGCGAAAACTTTTTAAATCTCTTTTGCATAAAAACTTGATATTGGAAATTAGATTATTAAATATTGATTGTTATTATTATTTTTTAAATTTTCATTACATATGAGATATTAGATAATTATTTATTTTTATTTTATTATTATTATTATCATATTAGATATTAGATTATTATTAAATATTAAAACAGTTATATAATTGTTTCATTATCGAAATAAACATCGCGATATGAAAAGTATTCTTATTGTTTTTTTTTTCATTTATTTTTCTCTTTACTAAGGGGAGGAGAGAAAAAGAGGAAAAGTCGTCAAAGAAGCTGGGCGGATATTCAATTGAGAAAACAGGTAGAATCTCGTGTACGAGGGCAACGAAACGAGCTGTTGTAATGTAACCGGTGCGACTTGGCTCTGTTAACGTCTGACCGAGCAACTTCGTGACTACTCCAACATCGGACCAAATTAATGTGCGCCGAACCAGCCTCTATCGCTATACATCTTTGTGTATACGTGTATGTGTTTGTGGGCACAGAAAACTGGCGTGAATTCACTGACGACACTACCGACGTCATTCTATCTCTCTCTCTCTCTCTCTCTCGCTCTCTTCCTTTTACTCGCAATTCATTCCGTCTCGAGTGCGATTTCAGTTCATTCTGTCTTTCGAAAATCAAGATACAGGGAGACACCGATTTTCTACGACTGCTCGAAACAAGTGGTGGAAAATCGGGATCTAACTGTACAATACTGTCGGAAATGTAGAAACTCGAGAGATACAGTTTCTAGCTCATGGAAGGAGGACTATTCCGGGCTATAAAAAGAGGGAGGGAGAGAGATTTATTGATGGATTGATTTTGTTTGGGTTGGTTTGGGTTTGGTGTTCAATGTTGGTACTTTAACCTTACCGGTGCGAAATTTTATTTGTTTGGGTTTGGGTTTGTTTAGGCTTGGTTCGGTTTTGTTCGGACTTGGATTTGGGTTTGTTTGGGTTAGAAACTGCTTCTCACGATTGTTTGGGTTTGCTTAGGTTTTATCGGATTTTAGCAAACCCAAACGGACCAAAAACGAAACAAACCCAAACGAATAAAAAACCAAACAAGTTTCAACCAAGTTCGGACTTGGATTTGGGTTTGTTTGGGTCAGAAACTGCTTCTCACGATTGTTTGGGTTTGCTTAGGTTTTATCGGATTTGAGGAAACCCTAACAAATCCAAATGGACCCAAAAACGAAACAAACCTAAACAAATCAAAAACCAAACAAATCCAAACAATCGTTTGGGTTCGTTAGGGTTGGTTTAGGCTCGATTGGATCTGATTTTGTTTGGGTTAAAAACTGTTTCGAACGATCGTTTGGGTTTGTTTGGGTTTCCCGCTAATACTTTTACCACAACCGTGAGAAAATGCCACCAAAACGATAAAAATTTCACGACACCTCAATCGTTAATATTATCTCGATCTCGACGAATTTAATGAAAAATATCTTTATCGATCCACCGTTTTACATACATATCCGATCGTTCCATTTACCTTCGTCATCGCAGAATCTATTTCCTGTGCACATATGGGAGAGCTAAACGCTTCCGTTCTGGAATGTACCATCGAACGCGCAACTGATTTTACACCGCGTGTTATTCGTGCTCATCTGACACTTTTATCGATGCGGCGCGTCGCGAGCCGAATTTCATTACACATTCCAGCCTCGCGGTTCCACGCCGTGGTAATAATGTTCATCAACGGGCCTTCCACGACGTTCGATATTTCTGTCGAAAATCATCGATACCCGAGCCTCTTTCCGCTACGAGAAAATACGGATAATGGCGATATATCGTTATCGGAATCTTTCACTCTGTAAATACAAGCGTGAAATTGAAAGAAACGTTTCCAGTTGGAGAAAAAAATCATAAATTTATTTTTGAGGACACGTGGAGGTCAAATTCCTTTTTTTAAGGACATGGAGAGGTCAAATTCCATTTTTAAGGACATGTGGAGGGCAAATTCCTTTTTTAAGGACATGCAGAGGTCAAATTCCATTTTTAAGGATATGTAGAGGTCAAAATCCTTTTGTAAGAACATGTGGAGGTCGAATTCGTTTTTTAAGGACATGTAGAGGTCAAATTCCATTTTTAAGGATGTGTAGAAGTTAAATTTCTCTTTTAAGGACATGTATAGGTCAAATTCCTTTTTTAAGGTCACGTAGAGGTCAAATTCCATTTTTAAGGACATGTAGAGGTCAAATTTCATTTTTAAGGATATGTAGAGGTCAAATTCCTTTTTTAAGGACATGTAGACGTCAAATTCCTTTTTCAAGGACATGTAGACGTCGAATTCGTTTTTTAAGGATATGTAGAGGTCAAATTCCTTTTTTTAAGATCCAACTATTCGAGACATTTTTTTTTAACTTGCCCAAGCAAAGAGAATTTCTATACGTTGTATGAACACATACCTTTCTGCATTTCAGACGACGATGACGAGGTACAAGGATCGTCGTGCCTGTAGAACATAGACGCATCGCTTTGTAAAAAAAACTCGCAGCGATTTCCGGCAGGATGTGGACGGATGTGAAGACGTTACGAGCGTTCAGTAGAATTGGATAAAAAGGAAGATCGGACGAGCGAGAAAATCGCTAAAAAAAAATCGGTGAAAGTTTGATCGGACAGATAGCTGCGATGTCATCGAATATCTGCTGATAGACAAAGACCGAGGAATCAGCAGCGAAGATAAACGACTGCTATATCAGTAAAACGAAAGAAACAAAAAAAAAGTCAAAAATATCGAAGTGATGAACAGTGAAGGTACAAGGAGGTTTAGGAAAAGCGCGATTTCCAACTCGATCGAGGATCATCCCAACGAGCGAACGAGAAAACGCTGCGACGTTTCGACGTTCGATACACTCATTTTGAGGATCCTCGTTGCGCTCTGTTGCATCAACGGCGCTCGCTCGTTTCGCAGCATAAAAGAGCTCACGGCCGCCGTAAATGCCGCCCGGGCGACACCATCCTTCGGTCATTGCGACTTCGAGAGCACCCATTGCGACTGGTTTTGGAATCGTACCGGTAGCTTCGTACAGACCAATGCAACCGCCACGAGCAATCGTCCCTACGGACCGTTCACTGATTACAGCGGCTCCGAGAAAGGTCAGGAAACTCTTCGTTTCCTTCATCCATGAAAAAATTACGGAATTTTTTAAAGATAAAACAATTACAATCAAAATTGCCGATCTTCACGGGACGTTTCGATCAACTCCATTACCATTTGAAAGTAGACATTTTCTCTTCACCCAGTTAACCCTTGAAAAGTCTTTTTTGCGGGCCCAAAATTTCATTCTGAATTATTTATTTATAATTAAATTAATGATACTTAAAGAATTATATAGTATAGTATAGTATATTTTATTCCAAGTATACCCTCTCCGAGTGTTTACATAGTTACTCCCCTTCCATCTTGTACATTTGTCTTAACATGCGATTTCTTACATCTACTTAGTATCTAGTGCTTATTTAATTTCTCTGCCTTTTCACATCTCTTTTTGACTTTTTTCCCTTTCCTCATTGGTTATTTTTCTAACCAATCTTTCGAATTCGCTTAAAGAATTATATATTAATATATAATTAAAACATATAATATATATAAAAATTGTAATTAAAGAATTATAATTAAATAACTCATAATAATTCATAATAATTTTAATTGATAATTCATTATTAATTTATTCAAATTGCTTCATTTGATTTTATGATTTTATGACAGTAAAATAAAAACGACGAACAAAATCAATTAATCATAAAATCAAATGAAGTAATAATATATTTATAATTAAATAATTTGATTTCCTGGTTAATTTTTTTTACGATTATTGATTTGATTAATCGTCAATTTAATTTTATGATTAATCGTAATTATTAATTAATTCTATCGGGCTGTCATTCTCGATGCTTTTTTTTTGGCAGGCCATTTTTTGTGGCTTCCGGGACCAGCTTCTGACAAAATATGGTCGAAGAAGATACAGCCGACCGGCGCCCGATGTCGTCTCGAGCTAGGGATACATCAGGTGCAAATGGAAAACGGAACGATCAAGATGATAATAGAAACCGACAATCTGACGAGTTGGGTTATGATCAAAAACTGGCGCAA
Source organism: Ophioninae sp. B BG-2022a (assembly GCA_030522765.1). Classification (NCBI taxonomy): domain Eukaryota; kingdom Metazoa; phylum Arthropoda; class Insecta; order Hymenoptera; family Ichneumonidae; species Ophioninae sp. B BG-2022a. The sequence goes on from JAPYZJ010000368.1 coordinate 5,843, forward strand.
CAACGAGGGAAAGTCAGTACGCGAATGGGACACGAATAAACGCGATATATTCGTTATCGCGACGCACGAGTTACGCTAATTGCTTTTCGCTTTCAGATGGCACACGACCAGCTTGAATCTCGGAGTCAAGAGTCAAACTTACAGGGTTTTTCTGGAATTTGTCGCTCCTCATTACAACTCTACCATCGCCATTGATAATATCCGCTTGGTTGATTGTTTCCCAGGTAACGATGGTCAACTTCACTCTGAGTCGTTCAAATGAGATTGGATGAAGACAAAACATTTTATTTTATTTTTGTTCCTTTATTTTTCCATTCCGATTATCCAAACTCGAAAATCCAGAAAAAAACGTTATTCCTATTAGAGATCGCATGATAATTATCTTTTTTTTTTCATAATTAATGAATTTTTATAATTAATCTTAAGATTATCAACATGAAATGATTTACGTGTGAATTATTTAGTGTATTTCTTTTTATTCGATTAAATTTCTCATTTATGATTGAAGCGTTGAAATCACATTTTTTTTTAATAAAAATAAATAATTAATTAACTTTCATAATAATTTTTTAGGTTACCTACATTTAATGATTTGTGTTTTTAATTTTTTAATTATTAAGTTAAATTTTAGTATTCCTTGAAATTTATCTTTTCTAAGTGATGCGTTGAATGGATAAAAATTGTTTGAAAAGTAAAAATGTTAACGCTTTGATAATGGCGATTTTGTTGTTGTTTGTAGAATCGACGACCTACATCAGCGTCAACAACTGCACCGATATGTTTTATTGCAACAACGGTTCCTGCTTGAACAAGACGAGGGTTTGCGATTTAACGCCCGACTGCGCTGATGGCGCAGACGAGATTGCCGAATGCGGTAATAAGCATAACTTTTGCCAAAAATATCAGGAACCATATACAGGCTGTCCCATGGGGGAAAGTCATCCGAAATAGTTTTAAGGGTTTATCCAATCGAAAATGTTCAGTTGATTACGAATATCATCGAATTTTCGTCGAAAGCACTGCACACAGCACAGAAAATCGTGTTTTTTAGAAGTTTTTTACGATCTTTTCGTTGACATTTTGGCTTTTGGGGAAAATTAATGGTAGATTCGTGCTCAAGGGGTTAAATTATGTAATTTACATCGAAATGGATCAATAAAAAAAATATTGAAAATCCAAAATTTTTTGGATTTTTGGGGACAACAAGTTTTTCCACTAAAACATCGATAACTTTTTTTTCTTCAGGATTTGACACTTTACTTTGTGCTCAATCTCTTCGTTATGATTTTCTCTTCAAAATGCTTTTTTAAAAATTCAAATCCGATGATTTTTCGATTTTTGGCAAAATTTCAAAGTTGGACCATCGATTTTTGCACATTTTTCCATACACAGCCCTTTGCCTCCTTTTTTTGCGATTTTTCGAGTGGACTTTCCGGGAAAACTATAAGAGATATCGATACGATTCCAACGCCATTATTTAAGTCAGGCAAAAACCTTTTCCAAACACACCAATTAAATCCCCATAGCATAGAAGAAGCTCACTCTACGACCTTTTGAAATTCCGTGATTTTTGAGATTTCGGAAAACCGGCCGGGGAGATCGAAAATTTTTTTTTTCGTTTTTCCATTTTAAAAGGGTCGATTTAATCGGAAATTTTCCGCAGATTACGAATATGCCCGAGTTTTTGCCGAAAGTACAAAATTAGACTGGAAAAATGCAAAAAACGTATCTAGAATATTTTTTTGAGTTTTTTTCCTTAGAAATAATAATTCAGGGGTTGATCCGGGAACCATACATGCTCATATCAATCGAATCAGAATTTCACCCCTAATCTATGTCTATATATTTTAGCGCTCAAAAAAGTTGTCCAAATCCTCTCGTTATTTTCCTCGTTATCGAACTGTCGAAATTAACAGACTTTTCGACTCGTAGACAAAATTCCGGAAACGGCGAGATGCACCTTCGAGCATGGTTGGTGTGGTTGGAAAAACACACCGAATAGGCTGCTGAATTGGACTTTGCACCAGGGTGAAACAGCGTCGATAGGAACAGGGCCGAGCTACGATCACACCTATCGCAATGAAACGGGTAACGAAAAGATACTTATCGGTTTTTTAGATCCGGATTGGCCACCGATTGAAATTCAAATTCGAATTTCTAATTCTAGAAATGAACGGCATTCTTTTTTTAGCAATTAAAAAATATAGGGAATTTTTCTTGAACGTTGGTTTTTATCCAAATGTTGTTGACATATCGATATTGACGGAACCGAAATTCTAATATTTCTTTGTCCGCAGGAACTTACGCTGTCATCGCGTTGCCAAGCGATGTCAAGTATGGAACTCGTGGTACGATAGAAAGCCCGATATTCAATCCTCCTCCACCGTACAGCTACGATCCAAAAAGTCCCTACTTCGAGTCGTGTCAAGTAAGATTTCGCTTTATCAAAATTTCCATTCTTTTCATTTTTGAAAAAATCAATTTCAATTAATGGAAAATTTAATCGAATTTTTTTTCTTTTAATGGAAAAAGAATTCAAGTTATTTTAATGAAAAAAGAATTGGATCAAAGCTGGTCCAATTCTTGTTTCTTTTTTCTTGTAACTTTAATTTAAATTTAATTTCAATTATAAAAAATAGTAATAAATCGTGGTGAAATTTGTCGTTCGTAACAGGTACGTTTCTTTTATCATCGATACGGAGGAAGCAGCATTTCCTTGGGCCTCTATTTGATCCCGATAAAGCCACACGAAAACGTATCCCACACATTGTGGTGGCTCTATGGAAACAGCGGTAACGCCTGGTACAACGAGGCCGTACCACTGCCGGAAGTCAGATATCGGTAATACGTTTCTTCTTCAACTTTCACCCTTTCTCTCGCCATCCGTCGTTTCATCGACCATTTTATCGATGCGTTATTACGAATCTGCTCAACGACCTGTAATGTTTCATTCACTTTCAGATATTTTCTACGATTCGAAGCGAGCAAAGGCTTCACGCACTTGGGCGACGTCGCCATCGACGATTTTTCACTCAGTCGCGAGTGTTTTGGAATCGGTAAAGAAACAACTTTATTCGAACTATATAAAACGGTTTTGATAGTGATATTTCGTTGTTGAAATTTTTAATCGCTGAAATGCAACATAAACTATCTTTTTCTTCTTTTTCTCTAATTTCCCGAGCTACGAAAATCATGAAATGTTTTTGACGATTTTTTCATTGTTGGTTTTAACGTTTATTGTTTTCGATGGGTTCTAACGATTATCCAGTTTTTCCTATTTTTATAATAATTTTTCCAATTTTCTCCCAATCGTTTTCAATTTTTTTCCAATTTTTGCAATGAATTCAATTTTTTTCCAATCTTTTTTTTCAATTTTTAGCACAATCTTTTTCTATCTTTGCCATCAATTATCAAATTTTAAGCAAATTCTCGTAGCTCGAAAAATTTCGAGAAAAAATGATGTCCGTTGCATCCCAACGATTTTTCAATTCAACTAATTCGTGAAAAGCTAAAAACACAAATTCCCGAAAAATATGGAAGATACGATATTGGGCAATGAGAATAAGGAATCGTGTGAATATTCGAATCGTCGATTCCTCAATCAACTGTGCAAGCTCCGATCCAATCAGTTCCATCTTGATACTCATTCGCGGGATTTTCTCTTTGGTTTTTCATTTTCTTTCAGGCGTGCCACCGGAAGTTCTGGGGGATTTTAATTATTACAATCCGGTGATGGGATCTGAACGAACGCCTGATCAACACGACGATTTTGTCAATAGAACTGGTAAGTCAATAAAAGTACTTTTTCGTTTTATACAAAATGAAAAATTTGGGCGCTCAATTTTCAACGTAAAAAAAAAGCTGATTTGAGTTATTTCGGCTTCCCAGTCGTGAGAATAACAACGTGCGGTGCGATTGGACGAATGGGACCGACTGCTGAACAATGCGCTCGGGAATACAACAGAACCGATGTTGACTTCGCGAAGCCAATTTCATCGACTTCATCAACGACCGCCTTGAATTCTACATCGGTCACTAATTACCCTGGAATTCAACACTGGACTGCCCCTCGTGACGGCTATTACACGTGAGACTTAGATTTTTATTTTCGTTTCATGCAGCAATGAATCTCGAAGGTTTTTTTACAGCGTTGTTCAAAAATAGTAAATGTTGGATAAAAAGTTAACGAAATTGTTCATCGATTTTTATCGCGCACAGTTTGATCGGAATTGGAGCAAGAGGTGGCAGAGGATCGGGTGGTATGGGAAGTACACTTGGCGCCCACGTCCGTGGTGTCATAGAGCTCGTGGAGGGTGAAACCCTTTATTTCCTGATAGGTCAACCCGGCATGGATGCTTGCCCGAAAACACTTGGAATTCCGCAGAATCATTGTCAGCAATCGAATGACACGAGTCCGCAGTCAGGAGGCTCTTCCGATTTGTCCAATTTAATTGGAGTTATAAAAAATATGGAATGGCCTGATGGTGGTGGCGGTGGCGGAGGAGCTACGTTTATTTTCACTGTAAGAGTTTTTTTTCGAAGACGCTCGTTATTGTCGATTTTTTATATTCGTTGGAAAAGTGTTAAGTACGGTGACCTAATTTTTAATAAGCACGATGACCTAGTTTTTTACACTGCTAAGTACGATGACCTATTTTTTACACTGCAAAGTACGATGACCTATTTTTTACACTGCAAAGTACTATGACCTATTTTTTACACTTCAAAGTACGATGACCTATTTTTCACACTTCAAAGTACGATGACCTAATTTTCAATAAAGCTTGAAATTATTTCACTAAAACAATGACAATTATTCTCATCAAAATAGCGACGAAAACGAAAATAATGACTACAAGTGATAATCAACAAGTGAATTTTTATTGTCAGGTAAAATCAACGGGGGAATACGAACCCTTGCTCGTTGCTGCGGGTGGAGGTGGATTAGGCCATGGAAAATTTGTCAACGACGGTATACAGCACGGGCGAGGTCCGCTGACGGAAAAAAAGATCGCGACAGCGAAAAACACGCGGCGAGATGCGGGTGAGAATACCAAAACGTAACTGTAATCGTCGATGAGAAAACTGATTTCGCAATTTTTCGAGGTTATGTCAATCATCTACAAATCCTTTGAAAAAACGGTTTTGTAAACAATAATATTTATGAAAATGAAATACGTCGATATAGCTTGTCTATCATTAAAGGTGGTGACGGAGGTGGCTGGAATACCTCATCTGATGTCGGAATGGATAGAGGCTTGCCGGGCCTTTCGTTGTTGGAGGGTGGTCATGGAGGTCAAGGTTGCACAAAAAATGAGCAAGGTCAAGGAGACGGTGGATTCGGTGGTGGAGGCGGTGGTTGTCGAACCGGCGGCGGGGGAGGGGGCTATATCGGTAAGTTTCGACAATCGTTTCGAAACGGTAAAAAAATCGATATTTCACTTCATCGAAAGAAGCGAAATGACGTTTCGCTTAACGATTCATTGTTAAACTCGACAGGCGGAAGAACCGGACGTCGAGAGTCAGGAAACGGCGAAGGCGGTTACTCCTACGTGTCGTCGAAACTCATGTACACGAGTTTTCGAACCGGCGTCGATCACGGATCCGGCGAAGTCGCCATTATACCGGCCATCAGCGGGTGCGGCTGCGACTTTCGTTGCATCGCCCTCGATCTTCATCTCAGCGATACCCAATGCCTCTGTCCACTAGGCTGGGAGTTAGGAAACGATTCGAGATCCTGCATTGGTAATTCAATTCTCCTGGATCGAGACATCTTTTTTTTTTTTAAGGATTTCGAAGCATTTTTTGGGAAATTCGTAACAGTGGAATTTTTGAAAATACAGTAGAGTTTTTTAAAAAATTCGTAACAGTGAAATTTTTGAAAATACAGTAGAGTTTTTTAAAAAATTCGTAACAGTGAAATTTTTGAAAATACAGTAGAACTTTTTGGAAAATTCGTAACAGTGGAATTTTTGAAAATATAGTAGAGTTTTTTAAAAAATTTGTAACAGTGGAATTTTTTGAAAATACATTATAACTTTTTGGGAAATTCGTAACAGTGAAATTTTTGAAAAACCAGTTGAATTTTTTGGAAAATCGTAATCGTGTAAAATCAACGAAATATATAGTACTCAAAAATCACGATTGCCGAGAAAAATCGAGAAAAAGTGTTTTTCTCGTAAAAAGTTTCAACCTGACAGCTGTTTGTTTTGTTTGCAGTCGCGGACGAGTTGAACGTCGCTCATCAGACCTTCATGATCGTTCTAATAGTCGGGACTATTATCCTCCTGTTCGCGTTATCCTCGCTCTTCGTTCTACTCTGTGAGTAAATCAGAGAAACCTCGCGTTTATTGACGACGTCATCGGTCTGAACGAATCGCGATATATATAAGTGGAGCCCGTTGAATAATTGCCTCGCGTTCTCCGCCAGACAATCGATATCAGAATCGGAAGGCGGTGCGCAGACGCCGACAAGACGGATTCATTCGTCCGGACGCGATCGTTCCCGGGGATCTGGAAAGACATTTGACCGAGTACAATCCGAACTACGAGTTCGATGGAAAATTGTACAGCATCAAAGATCTGCCGCAAATACCACGCGACAGTATCACTTTCGTCAAGTCAGTATATTGAAGTTTCTTCATGTATGTTTTCCCTCTGCAAAATTATGTGAAAATTTTTGATGGATGGATTTTCAAATTGACGGAAAGGGGGGAGGGGAATAAAATTAATTTCCTTAATAGGTCATAAGGGTAACAAGATTGAAAAGGTTACGAACTTCCGCTATAAAAAATAAAAATAAATTTAAGGCGACGTTTGATGATTTTTTTTTCACGGACAAAGTAAACGATTTTTCAGGCCTCTGGGACAAGGCGCGTTCGGCGAAGTATTTCAAGGGATCTATAAGTACAGACGAGGCGAGGAACATCCGGTCGCCGTGAAGAGTCTACCCTCGTCTTCGACGCCGCAATCGGTCGGGGATTTTATGATGGAAGCTTTGATAATGAGTAAATTCAATCATCCGAACATTGTTCTCTTCATTGGGATATCATTCGACAAGCATCCTCGATATATCGTGCTGGAACTGTTGGCCGGTGGTGATTTAAAGAATTTCTTGCGCGAAGAGAGACCGAGAATGGTATTTATTAATTAGTCGATTTGTGGGTAGATAATAATCGATAATGAAATCGATTATTCAATAATCGATAATAAAATCGATTATTCAATAATCGATAATAAAATCGATTATTCATCATCGATGTATTCTGATAATGCGATCCAATTTATGAAATTCTAATTATTGTTACGATAAAGGAACGACCAACGAGTCTGACGATGCACGATCTCGTCATGTGCGGCTATGATGTAGCTAAAGGTTGCAAATACATGGAGAGCGAACGATTCATTCATCGCGACATCGCGGCGAGAAATTGTCTCTTGACTTGCAAAGGCCCCGGGAGAGTTGTCAAGATTGCTGACTTCGGTATGGCGCGGGATATATACAGGAGTGATTATTACAAGAAGGGCGGTAAAGCGATGCTTCCGGTTAAGTGGATGCCGCCCGAGAGCTTCCTCGATGGCATTTTTACGACGAAGACCGATGTCTGGTGAGATGTTGCTTTATGAACATCGTTTTATCCTGTTTTCCATCATTTGGCAGATCATTGTTATTATTACTGGTTGGAAATGACAAAAATGTTGCTTCAATTGGATATCAATGTTTCCAGGGCATTCGGAGTACTCCTCTGGGAAATAATGTCTTTTGGCTACATGCCGTACACCGGATGCGCGAATCGCGAAGTAATCTCTATGGTGACGTCCGGCGGTCGTTTGGAGAGGCCAGCGGGTTGCCCCGATCCGATTTACGGATTGATGACAAGATGTTGGCATCCGTCACCCGACGAGAGACCAAGCTTCGCAACGATCCTCGAGAGGATCGGATATTGCTTGCAGGTTAATTCAACCGTTCTCCTGATTCTCGTTTCCTCTCATTCTTTCAATCTCGAACCCTTCAGTATCGTAATCCGTCAATGTTTTCAGGACCCAGACGTCATTAATCACCCTATGCCGAAATACGAAATTTTGCCACCGTCTGAGAGGGAAATACCTATTATGAGACCCGATCCGGAAACGGAATGCATCAACGTACACCCGGATGTGAGTTAATTGGGATGGAGAAGGAGAAAAAACAGATCTAAGCCACGAACTGATAAATTGTGTGGAAATGTACTTGATACGAAAGTTCCGAGTTTGGAAAAGTCAACAAACTCACGATTGAAGCTAGTGATGAAACTAATCCTAAAAATTAGAGAAAATAATCCTAAAAATCGGGACGACTAATCCATGAGTTACGAAAGTTGTGTCACGTTGTGTTCGAACTGTACAAAATTCTTATTCTTATTTTCATGTCCGTTAGGTCTAGGAAAGCCAAAAGCTATACGATGGTAGATTGATCGAAAAGAGTGAAAGGGCGTTAAGAGGTTGTATTTTCCATGATTTCTTGGACGCAGCCTGAAGGTTGTGGTTACATGCAGCCACGAAGTGTATTCTGGCCTTCGGGATACCGAATGGGACCTGTACCCGGAATAGTATACAACTCGTTGAGAGCCTGCGACGAGCGAGACTGCGAGAACGTTCAGGAAACAACGTTCACCGAGCCCAAACTCCATGACGACGAGTCCGAAAATATCCTCAAGAATCTTGGACCAATTGATAATTCATCGCACAATCGTCGAAACGAGGTAAGGAAGCTTAATCACCTGGGAAAATGATATCAGACAAAAATCGGATCATCAACGAGCGACTTTTCTTCTTTTTTCAGGGAATGTACAACGAAACGACGGATTTGCAAAACGACAACGCGAGGCTTCCCGGCAAATTTGCGGACATCGAGGGCAATCTGGATTCGAGAAATTTAAATTCGAACGATCGTTGCATCGAGCGAAGCAACATGAGCAACGGTAATCCTGATATCACGACGAGCAGTAACGAGACAAATTTGGAATCGATGCAAAACACAACGAGATCACAAGCCGAATCGATCATCGTTTCCTCACCCAACTCTCGTAACTCCTCGCCCAATCATGTTGTTATGAACAGCAACGCTAACAATATCAACGGAATGATCAGAAAGAGCGCCCTCAAAGCGGCTCTCAGCCTCGATCCGAGCACGCTATACCGGGGCAACATTCCCTATGAGAAAATCGCTTTCTCGACACCCCCGGCACGTCTCAGTAATCCAGGCAGCGTCGAACTCCAAAAGGTATGAATCAGTATCGTGTTTTATTCGTTGTGTACAGGGTCACCGCTAATTCGATGTATTTCCTGAAACCCGTCATTCAAAACGAATTAACGACCATCAACTAGGGATTAAAATTCAACAGTTATTTTATCAAGATGGATGTACGATTTGCCATACCAAACAAATAAATCAATTGAAAAATACTCCATTCTGAATAATGAATTGATTGATTGATCGATTCTTTATGAAAACTGATAAATGGCATTGAAAAAAAAATGCATGCCAGATCGCATAATCACAGAAATAAAAAATCTGCCATTTAAGATCTTTTATAACTGAAATTATGTGAAGTTTGGACGTGCATTGTTTTTTCAAATATCATTTGTCAGCTTTCGGGAAAAAAATCAATTGAACATTCAGAGTAGAGAATTACGAAAAAAATAATAAATTAATAAATAAATACAGTAATTTTTTAATTTTTAATCCTAGGTGATAGAACTTGATACAAATGACTTCTAGATTTTTTGCTACAATGAATAGGTCGAATTACCGGTCACGCTGTATATTGTGAAACACGATGGGTCGTCCACTTTTCTGCACTCTATAATTATTAATATCGTAATTTATGAAATTTGCGACATTTGATAGCAGAAAAGTTGAAGTCGTTTTTTTTTTCTTCTTTTTCCGTTATCGCGATCGTTTTTTCACGATCGAAACAGCGTTAGTTCGAAATTTTGGAGATTTATGATTTTTCGTTTCACGTATCGATCCATCGTGTTCCCGAGCCCCGGCATCGTTGGAACAAGCCACGAAAATAAATGGATTAAGAATTTTTTCACGTGACCGATAAAGGACTCGATCGGTCACGAGTTCACGAGGGCCGAGGAGTGTTCCTGCTGAGACGAGTCGACGGGGGACGATGAATGACGCGACACATCGTACGAATCGTTCCCCGATTGTCAAGAATGCATCAACGAGATGAGATTGTTGCAACGATCGGTGACGATGCCTGCGATCAAGATCGAAGATAACCACGAGACGTGTCGTTTGCGTCAGAGCTCCCAACATTCATCGGACGAAACGCTCATTTGATGATCGCGCGGCGACCATCGCGAACTTCGTTCGTTTTCTTTCAATGCGAAACGAGACTGAAAAAAACAAACGAAACTGGCTCGTTGAGAAGCCGAAGAATGAAAAATCTTAGTGGTCCGTGAGAAGAAAAAAAAGAATGCAGCAGTCGGAGTTTTTACGTTCTGGCGGGTCATGCGATGCGAATTATCCGTTTTCTTTCTCTATTCCGAGCTTGCGATCGATTGTGGGATGAACGAATATTATGAAAAAAAAAGGTGCTAAGGCGGAGATCCGTGATAAAAAAGAAACGAGACAAATAATTTTGCAACGAATTATCTTCAGGATACGAATCTTCGAATCGTAAGGCACTGAAGCCCAGCTAATTAATGTGCCAAATACTCATTCGTTTACGTCGACGTTCTCATTATTATTATTATTATTATTATTAAACAATTATAAGATGATTATTATTAATAAATTGTGAGATCATTATTTAAAAAATTACGAAATTGAAGTTTGCGACGAAAATGATTATTTATTAAATGATTATCCTTCATTCATTAATCGCTCGATTCGGATGAAAAAATCATTTTTGAAAATCTACGATTTTTATGAAATAAATATTTTAAATACTGGGAATAGGGATGTAAAGAAATTAAAAAAATGACAACTTCAAGACCACGAAAAATTGTTCGAACGATCAGAGCGAAAATCCACGTAATCAATATTTGGACGACAAACTAAATACACGCTTGTGCGATATTCACCGTCTCATACGAGTGAAGACAGTTTTGTATCGATTGGAGGATTCGCGTTCGCTAATGAATTTTTATACTGGTCATTAACGACACTCAACGACCACGGACTCGAGAAATTGCTAAATTATTCGTCTCGTATGCGGGTTTTGCGAGAGGGGCATTTCCATATTATTTTTTCGAGCTGGAATCAGCTTTTCGTCATTGAGACGAAGCGACAACGAACCAAACGCCGACGATTCATCGGCTTTGGCGAGCGATATAAACGATTGATGAAAACATTTGATTCACCAATGAGAACACACGAGGCAGGGAAATACATTGTTGGATTTGATCGAGTTGATCTCGATAGCTCAAGCTACAAAGAAATGGTTACTTTATAATCTCCCTACGGGAGATCGTGTTTACAGCACAGAAAGGAGAATTAAAAAATGTATATATTAATATACATGCACATACACGTATATACAAATATATATGTATATAAATACATATATATATTTATCGATATAGATATAGACACATATATATATGTGTATTTATATAAATATATATATGTATATATTTGTTAATATATGAGTAATATTAATATATGAGTATTTTTTCAATTCACTTAGTGCTATTGATTTTTAGCTTATCGCTGTGTAGTCACAAATTAAACGTAGGCGAAACAAAAAAAAAATGACAAAAAAATAAAACCAACAACATTTGCTGTTAAAATATGTTAGATCGCGAAACATACACGAAAACGTGTAATAAAGATTGTGTGTGAGCTCGACGTTAGTGTTAATATTATAAAAGTAATGACTCGTCATTAACTCGAAACCATAAGCGTCGTCGTACATACGCTCGTGATCAATCACCACAAGGAACGATCACGAGTGCACGTCCAAAAATTGTCCGCATAGAATTTTTTGCACACTGGCAGTCGCGAGACTTTTTTATTTTTTTCATGGTTTTCACGTTCTAATATTCTTTCGACTTCCGTTTGTAGTTATTGCGAAAACTGGAATATGGGAAACGTAACACGATTCACGAAGCTTTGGAATTTGTTTTTAACAAAGACCAACGAAATTGATTTCCTTTTTGTATTTTCATAAAAAAAGCTATTGAAAAATTGTTATTCTCTTTGCACTCCGGAGATGCGAGGTTCGTGCAAAATTGTTGGTTTTTATTTGTAAATATTAGTTCCAAAGAAAATAATGGTTGTACTCTGAATTTGAAGGTTTCGTGAAAATACTAGTTGAAGTTTCGGTTGAAAATGTTTGCATGTGGAGGCTGTAAATTTCAATGCCGTTCAAAATTGGAAAAGCAAATTTAACAGTATTCGATGAAGATCTAAATACTGATCAATGAATTGTTCACAGCTCTTCTTTCGCGGAATAATTTGGTCTGCAGATTTTTTTTAGTTTTCGCTGCTTTTCACTCAACGTCGAAGTATTGAGTTTAGCACGTTTGTCTCGCTTCTGCGATTGCGACAAAAAAATGGTACATAAGTTCGCGGAGAGCACGACCTCAGATGTATCCCCCGATCTTGGCATACTTTTATAGGAATTCGCACGAAAGAGTACAAGTTGCACTCTCCAGTGTGCAACAAGACGAAAAATAAAATTATACGCCCACTCCCTTGAAAGTATAACGCGCCCTGAGGCCGCACAATTTTGATGGCGTGTGGCATAATTTTTCTTATCACGATAAACAGAAAATGCTCAATGAAATAACAATTATTTTTTTAGATCTCTACAGCGAAAAATGTGAAAACTTTTATTAACAAACGTGTGACGTGTTATCACGTTTTTAGGGATTCGGCTTTGCCTTTTTTTTTTCTTTTTGTCGATATATACACGATTTATTGAAGTCAAGGATTTTTTGAGAGGGAATGCCACCACGAAGGCCCGATATTGGACATTTGCAATTTTTTTTATCTTCAAAATATACACTTTTTTGTTTCAATACAATAAACTGCGAATTTTTCGTTTTTGTGGTGTGTTTGGGTTTGATCGCGAAATGTCTCGTTAAGACGAAACGACACAGCAGCTTCTAGAATGTGTTTTCTAGAACTTCCCCAAATTTGGCCAAAAATGAAGATTGTCTTATCATGCTGAGATCGCGATTGAAAAGATGAAAGTAAAAAAGTTAGGTTAAAGCCACGAATTGAACAGGTACGGAGCAGTCGTAGACACATTTGAAACACACATTTTACCACTTCGATCATTCGATTCCTTCGCGTACTTCGGAAAAATCCTGTCTACGATTAGGTGTCTACAATTAGTAGTCGGATCGGTGATAATTTCGAGGAAACCTCGCACGATACTCGTGGAGGTTAAGTACCGCGAATTCCAGCGAGATTCTCATCGTGGATTTCGCACTCGACGAATATCGATGTATCGGGATCGAACTCGATCGTGACATCTACCGGTAGGTAACAGTAGCTCCGATCATTTCTGCCTCAACGGTTCAAGCTGGAAATGCGTCAAGTGTTGTTTCGCGTATTATACCGTCTCGATCTTATTTTTTTCATTGACCTTGAAATGTCCATATCCGACCTACGACGGTGGTGTTACACCTTAAGGCTGCATATATTATCGATAAGCAATTCTGTGATGAGTTCTACACACCGTGCAATATCAACACGTTCTATACTCCGCCTGAGCAATTAACCTTCCGTTGTTACAATTCCCCTTTTTAAAAATTCGGAAATATTCAATAACTTTGGTTTGCAAACATTCAATTTTGGGTCTTCTGAGTTGTTACCATCCAGAGACTTCTTTGAAAACCGTCAAAAGTGAATACATGATTTCATGGAATAAAAATCGATCGACAATGACGGATGGACATTCGTGTCAGACCTGGGCCGTAAAAATCGTCGCTAGAGACAAGTGTTTCACCGGAAGGTTAAACTGATCAGGGGAGAACATAGCTTGAATGAAAACGTCGCTTTTGATAATTTAACGATGACCTAATTATTGATAATTACTGTAAAAATGTAAAAAAAAAAACAAAAAACAAAATCGTTTCTTCCGAATGTTTTCGCTCAAACGAAATGTTTTCGTTTGCTCAATTGCATAACGTGGCTTTTAGTACTCGTGCAACTTTTGTATACGCGTCAGCCATGAGCGTCTCTTGTTTCTCGAGGGACGTTGCTCTTTATTTTTCTGCCGGAATCCGGAGTTTTGTTACCGACTGAAATTAATTTCTAATACTTGTTGGACACGTGATCTCGTAACGGAATTTTATTTGTCGCCCACGAAATTTTTGGCGTCCATGATGGAAAGACGGGAAACGGGAATAAAATGAGTTTTCACTCGCGCATGCGCGGTAAATAAAATCGATCGAACGAGGCCCGGCGTCGTATTTCGATTTTGTTCTTCAATATTACTTTGATTCACTGACACTTTTTTGTTCATAACCTATACGGAGAAAAATTCATCTGTCGAGTGGTTCCAAAAACAGCCGTCGCTGAGTTCGTAAAATGCAAAGTACGAATAAAACTCGGGCCCGAGACGCGGAGATGTTAATGCGCGAGAAAATTAAATGGGAATTTCCATGTCTATGATCGAGAAACGAAAACTTTCTCGTTTTTTGTAACAGAAAAAAGGACAAAAACAAAAGTAGGCACGGTAACGATCATCGACATACGAGCGTCCTTTTTCAATTTGTACATAAATAATAAAAATCGAATGAAACGCCGCGAGAACTATATACGTAATTGAAAGAAGACAAAAAACACTTGAAAAAAAAAACGAAATAAAATAAAAGCGTACTGATGTACCGACAAAAAAAATGTATGTCGTAGAGTGACCCCCGATAAGCGAATAAACCCCAGAGTAGGAATTTAAGAATCGAGTATGTACACACACACGCGTATACACTGCTCAACAAATTACAAGGAAAAAATGAATTTCAAATTTTTTTCGATCATTTTCAAAACCCTATAACTTCTAGACAAATAGTCGTATCGAAACGAAAGAGAAAGCATTTTGAAGCTCGAAGTGTCTAGAATACAAATATTCGTTATTAATCAATCGTCCATGTCTCCGTCACGAACGATCGCGCGGAGTTCATGCAAAGATCACATTGAAGCTAAATAGTCAGGCTTTTCGACACCGGATATTAAAAGTATCCAAATTTTTGTCGAAAAAATCCAAACTTCTTTTGAATTTTTTGGAATTCACAAGAAACGTAAATATAATACTAAAAAAAAAACGTTTTAACGCAAAGTTGTAAACAAGAGACATCAAGCTTCAGAATGTTTTTTCCCTTTTAATAAAAAAATTTGTCTAAAACTTACAGCGTAGGAAAAATGACCAAAAATATTAACAAAATCGTTTTTCTTCCACAAACTTTTTTTGAGTAGTACATATACACACATATATATATATTAAAAAAAAAGCATCATGTACAGTGACGATATACGCTAAATGTATCTTCCGAATTGATTTACAAGTGATTACGACGGGTGAAGACCCAACTGCATAAAAATGGAATTTTCGTTGAGTGACAAGAGTCAGGGAAATTGTCAATCTTCAACGACACCTAGATTCTCTGGCGCTAAAAAAAAAAAAGAAATAAGAAAAAAAAGTTATAAACCGCGTTTAAACGATCGGCAACGAGTACTCGAAAACAGGAAGCTTGGTGTACGAGTATTTTTTATTTTTATTATAATGAAATATTTTACTAACGTAGCGGGGATATTCGTACCGAATATTCATATACAAGGAGACGTATAAATAAAAGAATAATTCAAGTGTGTGTGTGTGTGTGTGTGTATATATATGTGCGGACACGAACTCATATATGTACCATGTGGCAGGCATGTATGTATATATGCATATACATGGGCAAATAAAAAATCGTGAATGAATTTTGTAGTGAACAATGCATTTTATTTACTATATTATAATAACAACAACAATTATTATTATTATTAATAACAAAAATTATAATATTCTAATTATAATAATAGATAATTAATAATGATAATAATAATAATTATTATTATTATTAAAATTTTTATTTTTCAAATTATGTTATATGAATTTACAATTTTAGAATTTTATTCTTAAATTTAAATTCTGGTATTAATGATTATTAAAACATTATGATTATAATAATAGATATATAATAATTATAATAATACTTACTATTATTATTATTTTTATTATTATTATTGCTAGTGTTAGTTACCACCTGTTTCCCTAATTTCCCAACGACTTCGAAGCCCGCGAGCCTTAAAGACAATAAGAAGATATATACGTTTCAGCGTGCTCGTGTGAGACGACGTTTATTTCGTGTGCATCGTCTAAATATATGTGGCAACGCTTTAAAGGACCCGAAACGAAGAGTAGTCGCGAACGCTCAACCGCCAGAAGGCTTCGAAGAGAATCTCTCGCGACAATTCGTAGCTCTCGTTTTTCTGGATTCACTCAGTATCTTCGGCTTCTTCTCTGGCCGCGGGAAAGAGTAGAAAAAATCAAATTTGATTTGAAAAAAGATTGATTTTTAATTTTGCTTTTTTTTTTATTACGATTCGGTTGAGTGAACATGCCTAATTATTCGTACTTCTACATACGAGCGGTCACCGACGATGACGGATTTGTCAAAACTCAAAAATTCCACAAGGGGTGAGAAATACGAATTTTGAAATATGAAAAAAATGTTATTTTATAATTTTCTATTTTTCAATATTTTTTTTATTTATTTTTGTGACTGAAGTTTCATTTCTGTTTTTTTTTTTTCGTTCCTCGAAGTTCTTCAAAATTTTCGAATTTAATGCTGTTTTGACGTTTGCGTCGTTAGGACTTAATGGAGTGATCGATTATCGAGTGTAAACACGAAATTCGTGAAAAGTGTGGCAGCCGTGTATCACGATGTGATTTCAGTGATCCGGATTTGTTGGAAGCGAAGCACGATGTCTGGGCAACCCACGGCCGGTACAAACTCCTCACTAGACAAATGAGAGGAGGCCTTTCCGGTTCCGGAGATGTTTACAATCCGGCCAGTGTACATTTTAAGGTCGTTACACTTTTGCACTTTATTTCCGCAGACGATATCTTTTTCAAGGTCGTTGCTCATTTGCACTTGATTTCCGCAAACCATATATTGTTCAAGATTTTTTTTCAAGGTCATTACTTTTTTTTTTCGTTTTATTCCCATAGACCGGTTTGTTCAAGTTCCGCTTTTCCACTTCATTTTGCACGAGCGTTTTTTCTTTCAAGGTCATTGCTGTGATTTTTATTTTGCGGCGGGTTTTTTTCAAGGTCATTTCTCATTTATAGGTTATTTTACGGACCGTTGTTTTTTCAAAGAAAAGTTATGTCTCTTTTGTATTTGTATTTCTCTGGACCGTTTCGTTGTTCAAAGTCAGTCCTCTTTTGTAACTTATTCCTGTAGATCGATTTTTTTTCAAGGTCATTCTTGTCTTTTTGACCTCTTGTCAAGGAGTTTTTTTTTCGAAATCATTCTTGCATAGGGTATTAAACGCAAGATTTTTTTTTTCATTAAAAAATGCTTTTTACAAGACAGGAGATAAGAAGTCAAAAAGACAAGATTGACCTTGAAAAAAAATCGATCGATCGTTAAAACTGCTCGATTCAGAAATATCTAGATCAAGCAGTTTTAACGATTCGTACGCGAGTCGTCCGAATAATATTCGAACGTTTGGACGTTTTAATCACCCGAGCCTGCGTCGAAAGCAAGAAGTCCGCAGGGCGGCTAGAAATTCTTTTGTTTCTTCTGAAAAGTTCCCTTGGGCGAATGCCAGAGCAGAGCCAGTCTCGGATCCTCCAACTAATTCATATTTTTAGTTTTGAGCTCCTCGAAATTCGCTAACCTCACCTAAATGTATAAACATCAAAGAGTTCATATATATTCGAGGGTGTTATCGTTGATGGTAAACGTCGATCTATTCCGTATGCGTACAAACGAGATCTCGGCACGATGTATTTATTGCACGGCTAACGTGATCCTAGCTACACGTGTTTCCCTCGAGAACTCACGAAAATAGATTTCCCGATAACATCTGGACATGCAGCGCCGCGAGGCTGAGTATACTCGTGACTGATGGATTTCGATGAAGGTCCCACTGGTGAGCTTCGAGAAACGACCGCCTGATTCCATTCGCGTAATTGAGAGGAAACTGGCATTGCCCATAAATATTTTCTCAATTGAGACGTCGAAGAAATATTCGGTTTTTTTTTAAATTAAAGGCATGAGGAACATTACCACGTGACGAATGAGTGCGAGAGAGATAGTCGAAACGTTTTGAACCGCGATTTCTTAACAATGAAACGTTTTTATTCCAAATGGCGACCGGCGCCGCTCGGTGCCGTCGCCCTGAATGCACACAACAAATTTCGTACCAATTGGTTCAGCCGTTTGAGAGAAAAGTGATTTCAAACTTTCGAAGTGGACGGAGGCGTTTTCGACATGCTCCGGAGTGAACCAGTTTCCCGTACACTTGATTCAAATGAGTCACTTGAAAAAACACGGGGTTATTGTTCGCAGCATCGCTCAAGGGAATACCCAAAGAAGAAAAAATAACCAGACATTCATCTCTTTTCCGAGTTCACCCGACTGCCGGCAACGCCCCCGCGCTCCTCCCCAACGCCATCTTCACACTGAGGCGAACAAAAAATCCTCTCGTTCTATATCCGTCTCAACCACACTTGAAAACATTTTTTCAACACCTCGCACCTCCCCGGGGTCGGATTACTCGAAAAAAGATCCGAGAGTAACGAACGCACGAAAGAAATTTAGGTCTTTTGAAAATACCTCGAACTTGTGCCATCTTTTATTCCAAAATGGTTTTCCAAAAGCATTAGCTTTGCATAATTTAAAAAAATGAATTCATAATTACGTTAAACGACGAAACTTTTTTTGAAAATGTTTGCTGCTTTTTGTTTACTGAGGAAACTAATTATCTATTTTTAATAAAGTTCATTAATTTCTTATGAACGAAACGCACAGTTATTTTATTTTTGGCTCAAGATGGCCGAATAGCCGTTAAAAATCATAAATTCGAGTTCATAAAAAAATTAATTATCCGAGTTCATAAAAAAACTCTATACGATCGAAAAGTTGATGAACTCGTCGATCCGTTTTTTCTCTTCGAGAATTCGGCTCATGGATCAACAGGGGCTCTCCGCAGTGAGTCAGAACTGTGCGAAACCCATGTGCGTATTTTTCTCTTTTCTGATCTTTCTCGTCCGGTTTGTGATGGCGCTGGCTGGAACTTGTCCATACGCCGGCAGTACCCTTGTGACTGTTGGCACGAGCGTGTCGTCGCGTTTTTCTCTCGGAAGTATAATATATCAATCTAGCAATCGTTTCATCGAACCTGGCCATCTAGGAGTGCCAAAAAGAATATTGAAAAAAGTAAAACGAACGTAGTAAAGCCCGAGCCGATATACGACCGTGATCCGTGAAATTGTAGTTGTGTGAGCACACCCATGCGTTCTGGTCACGTGGCTTGTGTCAAGTGAATATATCCGCGAGTCTCGCCAACCGGCGGTCGATTTTCCGTACACTCTGATAAAGAATTTATGGAAACGCACATGTGCGCTAGCATAGAAATGAAAATTCAAATAGCCACAACGTCGTATATCGTTTAATGCAAAACTTGGAACCGATTCATTTATCTGTCGATTCGTATTATTTTTAATTTTCACATTTTATTAATGAGAAATTTGCCTTTTGGAAAACGTTCACGGAAAAGTCTTTTGGTACGGAGAAACAAACGTATCCAAAAATATAACGGAATTTTCTGCGTGAATAATCAAACCGTGCAGAAATTTAACGAAAATCGGGTTTTTTGCTTTCACGCGTCACCAGACTGGCAACTCTGAGTTCGAACGTCACGAGTCTAGAAAGTCTTGTCCTAATTAACAGAAAAACTGACAGACGAAATATAAAAAGAAAATTGAATGACAATTCGCAATTAATTTTTCCTTAATCGATCTCAATGTCTAAGTTCGTTTGGTAATATCAAAGGTTTGTGACTTTTTAGTAGAAATAAAAAGAATGATAGAAGAAAAAAGAATTTTCGTTGCATTCGGTGTTATTGCTATTTTTTTCATTTGGGACGCGCACTGTCTTCACTATACGTCCTGTATCGTTGATTTTTAAAAGTGACGAAAATACAGCTTTATTATTTTATTGCTTTCATATTTTCAATATTGCAATATTTCTGTTTCTTGTCGCGGATTGGCATTTCGGAGTGACAACAAAATGGCGGACGTTAAATGTTTGTGTAGGAAGTTTGTGTTGATTACCATTGGACGATAGAGGGCACGTTGCTTTGTTTTCTTGTTCCACGAGCTCCTCTTCGATTAACACCCTTTTCTCGTTCTCATCGTCGCAACATGATTCATTCCCGAGACGAATTTCCTAAGAATGCTTGCAAAACAATTTTGAAGGGGGGAACCGAGGTGATGTCGTGACGAATTTGCGACATTTGTAAAGCCTCTTATCGTGCGACCTCGGGCGCGATGTATCGTAGGCCTCGAACAAAGCGAGCTATTTCGCCGGGTCTGCATCCATTATGTGTAGATTGGCTATATACACGGAGGACTGCAGTCGACCCCGAACAGGATATTCTCTCGTATGAGTGTCGTGTTTCGTGATGGAATAATCGAAAGACTTTTATTGATCTTTTGTGAAAATACTTTTTCGGCGTTTTGATACGATAAAAGGGGAGGGGTTAGAATCATGAGAAAAATGACCGCGCCTTGTAACTGCTCGGTCGATCAATAATGATGGCCCGTGGGCTAACCTCATTTTTTCGTGACGCGACCATTTTGGGCGAATCATGGGATTCCGCGTCAAATTATCGGTCGTTGCCGATCATGCGCGCGCAACTTTGCGGTGTTGGCAACGCTTTCACCGAGATGCTAATGACTCGCGCAAACCGCATTGAGAATAACTGCGGATAAATGGAGATGTGAAAATTAAAAAATCTTTCGAAACACGTCTGGAAAAATAACCAACCAACCAATGCACTTTACTATTAGTTTAAGAACGGTTTTCCGAAATTTAGAGAAAAGATTAAGTAATTTTTTTTAAACGAGATTTATTTTCCACGTAAAATATTTTTAAGTTTGCACTTGTTTAGGAAAATGATAATCAATTTTTATTTGAATGACCCTCCATTCTTCATGATTTTTTTTGCACAACATGGCCGCATAACCGTTAAGATTCGACTGAACATTGCGAATACAAGTGATCAGAGAACCTGCGCCGCCTACATGGCGAAGTAGGAACTAGTCCACGTGACACTTGAGTGCGAGAGAGAAAGCTAGGATTTTTCAAGGAATCGAAATTTTTGTCATTTTTTCCTAAAAAAAAAACTGATCAGTCGATGAAAATCTCAATTCTTAAATTGAGGTTATGTAGGCCTTGTGGGTATATCTGATTCGGGACGAACTTGGCCGCCATTTTAGCGAACTTCCCATACAGATACGCAATTCTATCCCACCAGTATCAAGGTCATTGCCAAGTGGAAAACCGCCAAGCGGAAAGCAAAAGCGTTCTAATTGGCCACGTGGCATATGCGCGTGGAACAAGAAGAAGTGAAGTGACGTGAGAACTTCGGCACGATGTGCAGTGGCGACGAATTAATTTTTTTTTTCCCATTACCCAGTCAATAATAAAAACGTGCAAAGACCGCTCGTGTTTTTTTCTTGTTCCGCTATAAAAAACGAAGAAAAAAAACGAGACGCGATGATGCCAAACAACAGTTACGGATGGAACATGAACGTCGTGTGCGAGCCGGAATTCGTACGGAAGGTTTCGGAAAAAATCGAGGTTCGTATAGATTGCTGACTCTTCGTAGTGACGAAGAAAAAAAAATGATTCTCAGTACGAGAAATATTAATGAAGTATCGAGCAGCATAAAGATCGTTGGGAGCATAGTCCGCGAACACTCAACAGGAAATCAATCAGTATGCGACGAACCGAACGTTGATGCTCTAGCCAATCAAAATTCACGAAAGTTTGCGTCACCTTGAATTGGCTAGTTTGTGATCAACGCACATCCATCGTGCAACGGACCTCGCGAAATGACTCGAGTGTGCAATTCTCGATTCATAACTGAACGAATTAGGCGAAACGCTTAAAAACGTGAGGAATGATATTTTCAGCGAATTGCCGATCCATGTATGACGTGTTTATAGGGAAAACGCATTTTAGAGAAAAAGAAGTCGATTAGAACGCGATTAAACGTCCAGTTGATTAGTCTACGGAATGCGTTGTATATGTATTCATTCTTTAATTGGATAAGTGGGTATCTTGCGCAACCATCGTTGGTCGTAACGCACTTGCATAATATACACCACGATTATGGCTTTAACTATCGAGTTACCGAGATACGCGCGAAAATGATACGTGCTGAATACATAACCTCTATTTAAGCCGGTTCTCTACTAAACCCTTACAATTTACGAAATGCCGAGAAATTGAAAAAATAGAACGTTTCTTAAAGACTGCTCAAAAGACGTTGAGAAATATTTGGTATCAATAGGATTTAAAAAAGAGTGTACCGTAGCATATGGGCCTTCGAGTGGGAATCGCTTCATCCGTTACTATATTAAATATTTGAAAAAGCGAAAAGGATGGTGATTTGCGAAAACGCAAAATCTCATGTCCAACATCGCAGCACGACGGCTGCAATGCGACTGCTGCTGAAGTGGAGTTGCGATATTGCAGCCGTAATGCTCGGTAGCGTTGCGCGCTTGCGCACTGCAGCACCGGGCCGCTGCCGCCGAAGCCGACAGGCAATGCGCAGTATGCCTACTCGTATCTGCGCATGTTATGCGTTGATCGTATATAGCGAACTAACATTAAAATCGCTATTCCACAAGAATACTATCGCTGTCCATTCGAAAAGCAAATAAATGGAGATATAATAAACGGTCCATACGATTCACTTTTTGAACAATTTCTTGCGTACGCGATTGCTCAATCTGATCACACCAAAAGCGTCTTTATGACGTTCCTTTTCACTATGACTTCCGAAAAAAACAATTCTTAGGCGGATCCGGCGTCGGGATCACTACCGAGTGTCCATGAGAAAACTCGAAGCGTAAATGACGAAATACAAGGGAATGCTCATAGGTGAATGTTAGACCGAACACAATCATCACTGCCGCGCGTAATATATTTATAGAGAAGGCACTCCTTACGGGCCGATCCACTCATCGTGATATTGCAATCGCGACGCACACGTTAAGATAGAAACCATAGAGATTATAGTTTTGTGATTCCATATCAATTCAATTAACCGAAACCGGAAGGTGAAACGGGAAAAAAAAGTATTCCGCGATAGGAATCACGAAAAGTGTTTTGACAGCTCGGATTACAACTGTCAAATTCGTTCGAGCATCAATTATCAACTGAAAATGGGTGACGGTTATTACGGCACTTATCCACCTTATCAAGGTGGTTATGGTTTTGGTAGTTATGCAGAAGCATCAGATCCTGATCAAGATATATTTGTCAGGAGAGACGTTGAGGTTAAGCGCACATTGCCGTCGCTCTTCAACATCAAAGTGGTACGAAGACGCTACAGAAATTCCATGTCCTCACTATTCTTTCTCAATGCTTAATTATAACAATGTATTCATCTGTACGCTTCGCTATTTAATAAAATCCATTCCTCTTTATTCGTCGTATCCCTTTTCTTTCTACGGATCGCGTTATCTGTACGACGCGGATTGAATGAATCATAACCTTTAATCTTCGGAGCTTCCCGTATCGCCTGATTCATCAACGTCCGACTTGGCTTTTTTGCGACAATAAACAGGTGCCTGAGTAACCTGTAATGACGGAAAAACTTATGCGAGATACCGAATATCATTATTATTACACGATTCTAATTCAACGAATTTCCTTGATGCACCTTTTTTTTCTTGATACGCCTGTTTTTGTCTTTGAAAGAGGAATCCGTTTTCTTTCCTAGCTTATTTTCTCGAACGAATAAAACGTTTGGCCTTGAGTCAGTTTTTTAATTTCGTAATTACTCCGCCGTGTACAAGCTCCGTGAGAAATTCACAAAAGGATTTTTGATAAATACTTGCAATTCCAGTATTGCTGCCATGAATGATAAATGTGTAACAGCGGGTAGAATTTCTAATGCGATATGTTAAAAATGCATTACCGTAATGCATGCGTTTTGTGATAATTACGTATCTTTCCTAATTAACTTTTTTATCCATTCCTAATTAACTTTTGTATCCATTTGTATGTGTATACTTGTATGTATATACATTTATATATTGACACTTACGAGGATATCTGTGTACTTACCTAAAGTGTCGCAACACACCCAATGATATAATCTCGGTCACACATGTTCCGCCCTGCATTATCAAGCCCTCCTGTTTCCTGGACTGATAAGGATAGTTCTCATGGTCCACGTATCAGTATCCTTTGTAGCGTCGTAGCGTACGGTCAAGCTTGTGCCGTTAGCATCAACCCAAGTGAAATAGGATATTAGCCGGTGTTCCGTTGAATCGGGAGGAACACCAAAACATTAGAGACCTGGAATAAACATTGGAATCTGGCGTATAAAAATGTCGGACGATCCAAAAGTTTGCACAGCCAGCACTCGTCGATACCAAAGTTATCTCGAGCACCGCATGACGCAATTTAGTATATCCAAAAAAATCGACATCGACAAAGTTCATCCCAGGGATGTTAAAGCTCAAAGAATATTCACAGTGGAGGCTATGCCTGCTGTACCTGCCGCTGTGACAATTCACAAAAAACCGTTGCTTTACAAATCAAGCTTGCTTACAAGATCCGGAGAAAGCGAGATATCGGACCAGCAGGGTAGACGGATATTCCCTTTGAAAATAGAATCAAAGCCGGCTAATCGTTCGATACAGAAAAAGTACACGTACGATGACAGAGCAACGAAAACTTGCGGGAATTCAATTGGAAAAGCAGTGTACAATGTAGGATATGCGGAGATAAAGAGAGATTTCATTGTGCAGAAATCTGCCTTTTTGTTCTATGACAGTCTAAAGAATCGTAGGGTTGGCGGAGGCATTGGAAAAGAGTGGCAAAATGAAGGATGACATTTACTTTTCGTAGTTGGGAGAAAAAGGATCCGGCATAAGATCACGCGGAGACGTACAAGATTATCAACAATTGAGGCGACAATGTCTCGAATCGGGACAATTGTTCGAAGATCCAGAATTTCCAGCTGTCGACTCGTCTCTTTTTTATTCGAGACGACCCGACAGGTACATCGAGTGGAAACGACCTATGGTAAGAATATTATAGAATTAATTTTTTTTATTTTATCTGACCATGCTTATGGCTGATGTACTTCCATGTTCCCTTGTTGCAAAGCGACGAGATAAATCTTAGATTCTGAACAAGGCAATGAATATTTTCCAAATCGCTTTGCGATAATTGTCACCGTCGATCATTCTTGAAATCGATCTTGAAATATCTGCTTGAAACAGTTAGCCCTTGTATTCAAAAGTGACATCGTCACGATTCTTCAAATTTCTAGGAAATAGCTGACAGCCCTCAGTTGTTCGTCGAAGGATTTTCACGCTTCGACGTGGAACAAGGAGAGCTTGGAGATTGTTGGTTACTCGCAGCTGTTGCCAACCTCACTCTGCACCCGAATCTCTTCTCAAAAATTGTGCCGGAGGATCAGAGTTTCGACGAGGACTATGCAGGAATATTCCACTTCAGGTGAGTAATTATCAAAACCATGGTGTTTCTCAAAAGTAATTAGTATGGTGATTTACAAATTCTGAAGATTCTTTGATCATCTTCGTAACGTTTATAGTATAATATGAACATTTTTTTCCGTCAGGTTTTGGCAATACGGCAGATGGGTGGACGTCGTGATTGATGATCGTCTTCCCACTTATCACGGGCAACTGATGTATCTTCATTCAGCCGAGCGGAATGAATTTTGGGGCGCTCTACTGGAAAAAGCCTACGCGAAACTTCACGGTTCTTACGAGGCGTTGAAAGGTGGCACGACGTGCGAAGCAATGGAGGATTTCACCGGAGGAGTAACGGAAATGTACGAAATGGAAGAAACGCCGCCAAATTTGTTTAGTATATTGCTCAAAGCGTACGAGAGAAATTCGTTGATGGGCTGTTCACTCGAGGTAATTAGAATACGAAAAAAACTTAGAAATCCAGAGTACCGTAATGAAACATATTAATTTTCAAACAATGCAATTGTCCGTTTCCAACAGCCTGACCCAAACGTGTTAGAGGCTGAAACACCCCAAGGTCTGATAAGAGGACACGCCTACAGTATAACACGCGTCAAATACGTCGACATTGCAACGCCGAATCAAGTTGGAAAAATTCCACTCCTGAGATTGCGAAATCCTTGGGGAAACGAGGCCGAATGGAACGGTCCTTGGAGCGATCAGTAATTCAAACGTTACTCAAGTTTTCTCTGCGACTACAAATCTCCGCATAATAACAAAGTTTTCTATTGAAGATCACCGGAGTGGCGATTCATTCCTGATCACGAGAAGGAAGAACTCGGCTTGATATTCGACGTTGACGGTGAATTTTGGATGTCCTTTCAAGACTTCAAGACGTACTTCACTCGTTTGGAGATATGCAATTTGAATCCGGATTCTTTGACCGAAGATGACCTCAACGCGGGAAAGAAGAAATGGGAAATGAGCGTTTTCGAGAGCGAATGGGTGCGAGGTGTGACGGCGGGTGGTTGTCGAAATTTTCTCGGTAAAATCCCATACTTTGAAACAGATAACTCATCGTCACAGCTGGAATAGCAAATCACGATTTTTTGGGCTTGTCGAATCTGGAATCGGTACTCAATATTTTACTGGCAATTTGCAGAAACTTTTTGGCACAATCCGCAGTACCGTATAACATTAGAGTATCCGGACGAAGGAGACGACAAATGTACCGTGATCGTTGCCCTGATGCAAAAAAACAGACGAGCGCAAAGACGAATCGGTGCCGATTGTCTGACGATTGGTTTCGCCATTTATCACGTGCGTATCTTCGTCTCCTCACAATGATCGATCTCTTCAGCCATTCATTTATTCTTTCTTTCATCCACAGTTGGACTATCCGGAAAGATTGCCAAAGCCATTAGACATGAATTTCTTCAAATACAACGCGTCCGTTGCACGATCACCGTCCTTCATTAATTTGCGCGAAGTGAGCTGTCGTTTCAAGCTACCGCCTGGAACTTATTGCATCGTCCCTAGTACATTCGACCCTAACGAGGAGGGTGAATTCTTGCTTCGGATCTTCTCCGAAAACAAAAACAATATGGAGTAAGCATTTATTCCCTAACGGCAGTTCTACCATTTCTATGTTGTTTTTCAGTAAGCGTTTTATGCAAAATCAATGCGTGATTGTTCATCAAACACGCGATTATTTCGAAAATCGTGAGGGAAAGATCGAGACTGAAGTAGAACTTAACCTTCGATTTTACGTTTTCAGAGAGAATGACGAAGAAGTAGGAATTGGAGAGGTGGACGATAGGGTAAGACTACTCGTGGCTAGCTGTCATTAAAAATCCCCACCGTATTACTAACACGTAGTTGATAATGCAAGCGCACAACGCTATCATTAATGGGTCGATATTAATACGTCGAGGATGTTCTGGCCATCGAACGTTCAACGCCGGAAACTCAATTATGCCTGAAGCACTCGAAAAATCGTGCAGTGATGCAACGAAACACAGTTCGATGCAAAATTATATCCCTTCGAGATGTATGAGAATTTTTCATCACTTCAATTCGATTTTCAAGTGATATCGATACAGTAAGATCTCGACTTTTTACCACTTGTAAAAATCCGTGGCTCGGTTCAAAAATCAAAAGATCGGATTTGTGGCTGGTTATTTAAAAAGGAGATAAAACTCTTCGATGCCGGTTCGTCCTCGATGATGTCGCCGTGTTAACGCTCTAACACGTTTTAACGAAGTAATGAAAATCGTAACAGCACGATGCATCGGGGCGTAGTGATAAACGTTTTCAGGTCACTGAGCAGGATTCCGCTCGTGAACGACTAATGCATGCTCTTGTTTTGATCGTTATTACGATTGCTTGTGGCTTTTAGGTAATTAACCAGCACGACGATGAGCCAGGAAAGAATGGAGATGTCGTGAGTAACGTGCACTTAATGAAATTAACAATGTCTCTTGAGGTTTGACACTGGAATAAACGTAGAGTTCTATGTACGCTGAATATTTAACGGACCTGTAGACTCACTCGTAATTAAATACGTTAAACACGTATTCATACGTAATCGAATGTTCCAGATTCGCGATCAACCCGAACCTCAACGGAACGAAGAGAAGATAAGCGAGTTCTTTAAGACACTCGCCGGTGAAGATATGGAGGTCGATTGGATGGAATTGAAAAATATCCTCGATTACGCGATGCAAGATGGTAAAGCTTGTTCTTGTTCTCTCGAAAGATCAATGACGTATAACAACCCAAAGGGTATCATAAACGTTTCATTGCGTCACACGCTATCGAACATTAACGTTTAATTCGGTGATTCGTTGATTCTGTGCACTGCAGCTTTATCTTTACGCTTCGCTCATTCTCCTTATTGCTTCTGTGTGAGTAACGTAGCATCTTCTAACGATTCATTTTTTTTACATACATGGTCCACTTAACCAATAACTGGGTATATTTTAATTTCTATTTTTTTATCGCAACTGACAATATTTCTCGGGTAAATCGTAAGAGTTATAGCTCACGTATAATTTTTCTCACAATCGTATTTTCATTTTTGTCTTTCCTTATTTTTAATTGGACTCGTTGTTTCTATTTTGCGAAATTTTGTGCATAAGAATTGCATATGATTTTTAAGCATGTTGAATTTCACGAGATATTACTATTTGACGAAATGTTGATGGTGACGAACCATGTATGTACCAGATTCGTATATACATTCGGGTTCTTAAACAATTTGCGTTTTTAATTCTCGTTTCTTCTGTCATCGAAAGTTTGATTATTAAAAAAAAAAAGGAAAAAGAACGATACCCGAATGCATTTATGGAATTTGAATATGAGCTAACATGTAGTGTATGTGTTAGACCTACCACCATCAGCTCGACGTAGCGAGGCTCATAATCCCGATACTACCCAAGAAAATGGCTCTATCGTCGACACTCTCATCTCTCTACTCTGCGGTATTGTTTGTAATAATGAACAATACAATAAGTCTGTAGGTAAGATCCTACCATAGCATTATCGCCATCGTCATCGCTCCTCCCGATTTTTACTGTAGGCTACATCGCGTTCATACTATTTCCGGTTCAATGAAAAACAGATTTTACAATTTTCTTGCGAACGATTCGCGTTGTTTCAGACTTTTTTGTTGTCACTAAAAGAAATTACCGATTTTACCGGTGAATATTTATGGTGAAAGTTGACAATTGAATCATTGTAACAAGAATACCTGCGTAAATTATGGCGTTGAAGTTTTTCATTGCTGACACGCAACGTAAGTTTATTCTTTTTAATTACGTAATTTTTTTAGCTGTTTTTTTTCGCTAGAGATTTTCGGGCTCAGTTTTGGAAAAATACGTTTGGATAGTTATTGAAATAATTAAACAATGAATTGACAAAAAAAGCTTAATTTTTGTAACATCAAAATTTTTCGTTACGGAAAACTGTAATTGTGCATATTTATTCGTACAAAAAAGTATGAACGTCGCGATTTGTATGGAAATTCGTAAGCTCCGTTTTTCAAATTGTCGTTCGACTAAACTGTCAAATTAGCGAACGATTCAAGTAGTCGTAGCATTGACAGATAATTAATTTATAAAATCGTAATCCCTGTTTTGTTTTAATCAATAATTTTGTGCATTCATTCATGAAATTCAGTTATCCCAGAAGCATTCTCATACCTGCTGAACCAAAAACGAAATTCGTTTAGAAAACGATTTTTTTTTCATTGCGTTGATCGTTTACGGTGTTGGTGGCGAAACGTTTTTTTCTTTTTTTACGTCCGTACTCTTTAAAATTGTGTTGTCCATTGTCGCTCTCAAGGCCGAAACGCCTTTTATAGCGGAGGTACGTAAAAGTGTCGACTGAGTGAAGTTTGCTGTTTGAACGAGCTAAATAACATCTACTAATCGCCGATGTAAAGTCGTATTTACTTTTGTCGAGTGCCTATTTTTATACTTACAAAAAAAAACTTTCGATTCTTTTTTATTGATCCCGAGCTAATTTTTTGTAACACATATGTTCATGTCTCTTGTAAAAAATACGTAATTTTTTTAGAAACACACAATCAAGGCTTCAGCCCGGACATATGTAGGAGTATGGTGGCGATGATGGACGTCGATCATTCCGGCAAACTTGGTTACGACGAATTCAGAACATTGTGGAAAAACATCAAAAATTGGAGGGTAATCCGTATTTCTATTGTGATTTTGGAAGATAATTTCATTGTCGATAATATTCGCAAGAGTTTTTGCCCAAAAACTGATCCGGTAAAAAAGAAGCGTACTTTGAAGAAATTGCATTTTTTCAAAAATGTAAAATTGATTTTTCAAAATAAAGTCCATTTTCGTGCAAAAATAATTCCAAATTATACGAATTTGCGAAAACTGTTTCGTACTTTTCTGATTTCTTAATTACGTTGAAAAACTCTGCAATCTTGTTGCAAGCTCAATTCTAAAAATGATTAAAGTCTCAGTGCTGGAAGTTTTAGTAAAAAATGAAGAACTGAACAAAATATGAAAAATCTTGCTGAAAATTGCTTTTACTTCCGGTTTTCTAATTTCTATCGTTTCCGCATCGCAGGCAGTTTTCAAGCTCTACGACAGGGATGGTTCCGGTCACTTGAGTGCCTTCGAGTTGAGACAAGCTTTGAATAGTGCTGGGTATCGACTAAACAATCACATACTCAACATTCTCGTACACAGATACGGAACTAAAGATGGCTTGATAAAGTTCGACGATTATATCATGTGCACCGTACGGTTGAAAACGATGATCGGTAAGTTTCATCGAGGTTACAAAAATGTAAATAAGGATTCCATTATTTCTCGCACCACTCTATCGAGCCCTTTTTCCCTTTCACTCCGCTGATCTTTATGTGTCACTTTTTCTCTCTCTTCTTTTGTATCACTCGATTGTTACTAATGTTACAGACATCTTTCGAGAACGCGATCCCTACAATACTAACTCAGCAACTTTCACCATGGAGGAGTGGGTGGAGAAAACATTGTATTCATAAGAGTAACGTGAACCGAAATAATCGAGAGAATTTCGGTAACGAATGAAAAATTTATTTTATGCATGAATGTGCTGATTGGAATTTTTGTGAAATATCATTTTCTCTGTTCGAATTTTGCAAATTCGTTGAATTTGTGTAAAAATTTATGATCGACTCACCCACGAATATTTATTGCAGATTCTGGCCTTGATCTGGAAGCTACGGCTCTTCTCGTTTAGAAGCTCTTCGAAACCGATTCTCATTTGTACGATCGAGGATTTTCGTCCAGTTTCGTCGAGTTTATATTTTTTCTTCTCTTTATGAAGATTCGCCAATTTTTATGTCTGTTCGTCTCTCAAATGTCTTTACAACCAACGTTGAACTGAGAAAAACTATAAAAAAAAAACGAGTTTTTATCGTTAGCAGTGTGTGAAGAAGCTGCTGTTGGATTTAATGTTTTTATTTATTGAAGAAAAATATAAAAAACGTAAATTGAGTGATGAAGGACCGACAGAATCTGGAAATAATGACAAAGTACGGCTTCTCTTGAAATTCGATTCGTCTAGAGAAAAATATTGATCGCTTACGAAGTTCAAGCGAAAAAGATTTCGCGACGAGCTTTTTGCCCATTTTTCTTGCACGCTGATTCGACGTTTCTAGACTGTCTCGATTTCCCGAACGGATAACTGAAAAATGCTGGAATTACGTTGATATTTCTAATGATAACTCGTGTTTGAATCTGAAGATGAAAAAACGCAACGAGTTTCAAATTTTCGATTCGTAACCCGTTGAAAGAGCAGTTTTCAAAAAGGACATGTATTAATGTTCGATAACGTGAAAAAGCAGCAAGCTTTTTTTCACGTATTCGAAAACTGATTTAAAAAATGGCAGCCCTATTTTCTTAGTCCAATAATATATTGCGAAGTTATGACCGCGGAGATTGAAAGCAGGATGTATTATAATTCTACTGCGGATTGCTTCCGTTACTACGAACAAAAAATACCTCTTTTTTCGTATGATTAATTTATTATAAATTATTTTAGAGAACGATCTAGGGTATTTGAAAAATCCTTCGCGAAATTGCAAATACCATGAGGAATTCTTATAAAATAAACGCGTAATAAATAAATTATAGAAATAATGAACACAACGATCTTAGTTTCGCAGTGACGGCAAGTGCTTTCGAGACCACGAGAAAAAAATAAGTTACGAGGCGTTACCGTCTACACGTGCCTAATTAATGCATTTTTCGACATGTATACAATCAACAGAAAATATACAATACAGATTTATATGATTTACAAAAAAAAAAATAAATAAATACGTCTGTTAATTCGTAAAACTTCAATCAGTTACGATATTTAAAAAATCTCCATTCTTGTATTCGAACTCAACATTTCCTACTTACTACAAGAGTGCAGGACTTTGTATAGTCGAGTAAAAAAAAAAAGAAAAACATTTTTTCAAACGCGTTATTTTTCAGTCGGTAGAGATAAAACAATAAATGTACAATAAATATTTTTATCATCAATCCAAACGTTTCGATCGACGTATAATTTTTTTTCCTTCTCCTTGCGTCATCGATCCCTCCCTCGATTTCCTTTTTTTTCTAGTAAATATTTTATTAATCAACAACTACAAAATACATACGGGCGTGTAATCATAGTAACCGGATTAAATTGTTTAATCCGTTCGAAGCGATCAATCAATGTGGGAAATGTTGAAAACAGTCGAAAAATTGAGCGAATATATTACGAGTCGATATCGTAAATCAGTCCTTCATCGACGTCGAAAATTGCGATTACTGCTGTCACGGATACTATCCGCTGATATAATAAATAAATAAAAATCTGGTAAAAAAAAGAAACCTTACCGTCGAACAGACGGAATGAAAAGAGGGTTTCCGTTAAGTACGTAAAAAACGAAAATTATAAATATTACGCTTGATGACTTATCGTTTACGTTGTTTTTTTTTTTTTTGGTAACATTTATCATATTCGCATATTTATATTTATATATAATTTGGTACTTTTGTTGTCGTTCCTCTTCACAATGAATAATTGACTAGAAAAGAAAAGTGTAGATGTAAATAAATACACTTATGTTACAGTGATTTGATTTCCATTCATTCCATTTTCTTTTAAATCCCTCGTCAGGTAGAATATTCGTGGTTCCGGAATGTTTTTCGTTACTCGGTTAGGAACGATGTTAACATACATACGAAATCTATGCTATTACACTTGATTAATGTGATTAATGCCATTATTACATAATGTATTTTTTGCTTTTTTCTTTTATTACGATTGAATGTCTCAATGCTTTTTTTTCTTCACCTCTGGTCTATCAAAACGTTTGATCATTTTGATAAATTTGATCATCGATTCGAGTGAGCTTGACAGGTTTTCAATTTTTTTTTGTTCGTCGGTTGTTCGACGGGAATAACAATGAATTATAATTATTTTCATATATGCGTTTCTTTTTTTTTTTTTATGTTCTTGCGAAATGTGAATTCGTTCATTTTCAATGAAAAAGAAAAAATGTATTGGCTCGCCCGTTCTCACTATCGCCCACCTACAATATATCTAGCTCTTGAGCTTTTCGATAATTTCAAGAGGTTTATCTCGAAAATACAGTCTTTTGGATAATCAATGTTTCGTCGATCGGTAATGCACCTCGCAAACGCATTTGTACCGAACGAAGAGTTTTTCGATTATTCTTTTTCGCAATCGTCTCTACGTTACGATAAATTTGATTTGCGTCGTCACGTGACTAGATTATTCACCGCGGAGGCTCCCCTGAATTCTCGTTATCCGTTTAGTCTACTCGTAGACACTGATAATGGAAAATCAAAAATTTCTTAAATTACAGTCTCGTAACGCAAGCTTCTCGCAATGGATCGAATCTCTTTTTAATTTAAGGGGGATCTTTTCTTTCGGCATAAATTCCCTCGATTCGTTTGATGTAACTATATTATGATAATTCGAGTCGCGTCTCGGTATAATCGTCGTTATTACAAGAGAACGTTTTAAAATAAAACGAAGATCTATTCTATCGAATGGCGAGTCTCATCTTATTTACAATAATGTCGCATCGCGAACCGAGCGAATTCTCATCTGTGCTATTCTCGTTCATTTTACAATTATTACACATATCCGAAGATGCTGAAAATTAGCGTTAGCGGTTGATGAATTCGAAAAAAAACAATTCTCACCAACTTTTGAAAATAAAAAAAAAATGTTTGACCGCTATAAAACTCCGGCTAACTCGCGACTCGCGCAAATTTCTACGGAGTGTAGCTTTTTCGTAAAAAAAAACACAGATTGAAAAATTTGATATTTTCACGAAAAGAGCTTCAGTTTAACGACCGAAGTGTCAATATTTACAGATAAACGTGAAAATAAAGTTTTACGTTCTTCGCATCAAATCGTCAACGATCCATTGGTCTCGCACGCGCCTTTTATATTTCCCTTCAAAACTCGTGTCACAAAAATTTCACGTTCCTATCTTGTTATCAATGTACTCGTCGTCGTCGTCAGCGAATTTGAAGCCTTCCTCGTCTTCGCCGATAAAATCGTAAAAAGATTCCCTCGAGTCGTTTCTGATATCAGCTTCGACGCCGTAATCAGGGCTCTGAATTTCCTTAACCGGTATAACGTCTCTCTTGGAATCTTTGGATCGATGAACTTTGACGGGTGACTCGTTTCGACCCCTCGGGAATTCTTTCATCGGAATATCCTCTACGTGCAATATTTTATTGCTTTCAACAAGAGCGTTGAAATCCGTGATATCTTCGTATTTACGTTGAAGCACCGGAGTTTTGGCTCGAGCGAGATTCGCCTCCGTTTTCGAATTTTCATCTTTGGCTTCGCAGAGATCACGTTCCTGTTCGCGACTGGTGTGATATCGGGTGACGTCACGTCGAGCTTTTGGACTACCCTGAGAATGTTTCTTCGTTGAAACGATATTAGCCATTTTTGGACTGGAGTCTTTCGAGTTGATCGACGGGTCAGTCTTGGAGTTTCTTCTCGAATTTTTCGGTGTATACGTATCGATGCTTTCCTGCAATCGATTTCTAACGCTCGCTGGGGTTCTTCTCTCATGATCAGAGTTTACGCGAGAAGCGAGGCTTGACGAGCCGGAATGAGCTTTCGATAAATTGTCGCTCGATAAAGCTGGCTGTTCGGAACAGTTTTTATCCTCGCTATTAGAGTGTCTCGGTAAACTAACGCTTCTGCATCTTTCTTGTTCTTCGATCAAACGATTCCTCGTTATTCTCGGTGTGAAACGTGCCTCGATACGATTTTCACCGTTTTCTCTCATGAGACGATTCGGAATGGGATCGTTATTGGGTTCGTCCTGAGTGTGTCGCGAGAGAGATTCTTCGCTGACGCGAACTCTCGACTCTTCGAGGATTCGATGTATCGGTAGCATGCCCTCGTTCAAACGAGCTCGATATTCCATTATTATTTCGTCGTGAAGTTTGCTCTCACCAGGATCTAATCTTCTCGGCAAAATTTCATCTTCCCGTGTCGCGCCATCTTCCGGTTTTTCGTCGAGGCCTTCGCGAATTTTCTTGTATTCGGCTGGTGTAAGAGACGCACCCTCGGTATCCAGTCTCATCGGTTTTGGTTCGTTTCTTCCCTCGCCGATCTCTTCGTAATGATGATCCTCTTCTATCGCTCCCAGTTCGGTTTCGCCAGGCGCGAGAGGTGGTATCCAAACGAGAAAAGCTGGATCCATACCGAGATAAGAACCCGGCGCTGCTGCCGCGTTAACGACGTTGTAATCGTAATAATCGAGCTCCATATCTGTATCAGGATTCGCCAGGCTGAATTCCGATCCTGGTCCTTGAAGCAAACGCTCGCGATTTCTTCGATCCTTCGTCTCTTTGCCGCAACGCAACGTCGAGAAATTCGAAGACGTACTGGCCGGCGAAAAACCCTGGCGGGAAAACCGGAAATCGTCAGAACGTCAAAGACTAATAATTGTTGATTAGATGATTAGCACTTGTGATTTTAAACCGGTCGTTCGATCAAGAAAAAAAAGAAGAAAAAGTAAATATTCGGTACTCGATACTGCACTATCGCTGATAATGTACTCTAATTATTATTAATTATGTTTCGCATACGGGGGCTTTCGAAAAAAAAAAAAAATCGCATACGCATTAATTAAAAGCGTACAATTATGCGGGTACCTTTGCCTGCAGAAGTTTAGACGTTTTTGCTTGTGTGACGCTTACATTATTCACGCTGGTCGAGGCGCTCGTGGTGCTGAAACGTCTGCTCTCCTCCGACATCGATGCCTCCTCTGACACTGGTGTTATAGGCCCAACCGTACGTAGCCTGGCGACGAAGATTTTGTCGAAATAAATGAAAAAAAAAAAAAATTGTCAAAACAAATTATTATGGTTCAGCTGTAAACGAAAAAAAACCGTACATTTTTTTTCGTTCGCTAATTAATAATACGGCAATATAAGTTCAACGGTATAATCTAAATATACAATATTTAAATACATAAAGAAACGTACAGTCATTTTATCAACATATTCATGCGCATTCTAAATGCAACATTGGCATTGGAACTCGTTCTAGTTCATAAGTATAATTATATGTATATGTATATAAATATATATGTATATGTATATATATAAATATATAAAGAAAAATAACACGTACGTAATTCATATAAACATTATGTACTTAATTATAAATATAGATATTCATATTTATTGTCTAAAATCTACTCGTGCCTTTGTTCGCCACTTTACTTTACGAGAATCTTCGTTGAACCAAAGAATCACGTGTGGACTGTTTGGAATGAATAATGAAAATGCTGGTTGGTTCAATGTCTTTTTTGTTCGTATCTTTTTTTTTTGTTTTTGTTTTTTTTTTTAATAATATCGTTATGTATCAGTTTTAGAAGGAAGGATGTGCTTCGATGAGTATGAAAGATCGTGAGAGTGGAAGGGACAAAATAACGAGAACGTAGAGAAACTTACTTCACTGGGCGAGCGTATTTGATTTCCGGATGACCGCTCGTCGAAGTACCGGAGCTTGACGAACGTTTCGAGGGCGTGCTCAAGCCGCTACCGACGATGGTTCTTTGCGAGCCGTGTTCGTCGAATTCTTTTTGCTTCAATGTTGCCGAATCGGCTGTGTTCTCATCCTCGACTCTGCGACAGATAAATCGTTTCGTAAATAATTCAATGAATCTTACTTCCGGTATTACGTATTGAAGTGAGAAGCGAATCGCGTTTTTGTTTCGTGAATTCGTTGGATCGAACAACCGAGTGACGTTCGAAAGAACGTCATTGCACGCTCGAACATTTTTTTTCCAGTTCTGGGAGCGATTAGATATGAAACGATAAGCGGAAATGGTCGACAAAACTTTCGCGATTATATCTGTTTCATAAATTTCATAAACTCATCATCATCATCATAGACATACATAGACTCATATATAGACTCAAAAATAAAGTTAAAGACGCAAAAATACAAAAATACAGACTCAAAAATAAAAACTCAAAATAAAGACTCATCATCATCATCATAGACATATATAGCCTCATAAATAGACTCAAAAATAAAGTTAAAGTCGCAAAAATACAAAAATACAGACTCAAAAATAAAAACTCAAAATAAAGACTCATCATCATCATCATCATAGACATCATACTGTTAATATGACATTTTTTTACAATAATAATTGAACACGTTTATTACCGAATAATTATTACTCGAATAATTATTTTCTCCTAATGAATATTATTATGCTTAACCCTCTAGTATATTTCTATTTTCAAACTCAAAAAATTCTATAGATTTACGGTTGTCTGGCGATATATCGATTTCTACTAAGAAAAAAAAATGTCTATTCGTCGGAGCGTTTTGGCACGTTGAAATTTTGGATTTTCCGAAAAAATGGGAATTTTGACGGAACGCCTTACTCGGTCTGAGTTTCCGTGCTTTCGTAGCCGTCCTCGAGATCGTTCGGAGTTTGCTCGAGTCTGGCGTGTCGAGGGGAGCCTCGCCTCGGTAATCTGACCAGGGAGACTACCTCTGATATTAGGGTCGATGATGACATTGCTCTCGCGCGTCTGGCCAAGCCTTGCATGGACCCGCTGCAAGCTGAAATTATTATTATTATTATTATTATTATTTTCTACCAATTATTATTACACGTACGCGAAAATCGATTAATTATTACAATCTTACCAGAATTATCCGTCAAGCTGTCAAGGTCCTCGGCGATGTGATACTTTCTGTACTTGACGGCGTATTGCAAAGCCAGAAATATCGAAACGAGAAACATGAGGAGTAGGAGAGAAGCGGCTGCCAAATGGGCCGGTGATAACCACAGTGCCCATCTACCCGCCGCAACCACGACTTCCGGATGGAGAAGAACCGTTGATGGATCCGTGCCATTTTCCAACCGCGTTTTCGCTGCAAAAATATTCGATTCGATTTTTTTTTGTTATTTTTTAAAATTATTTTATTATCAAAAAAGTATTAAAGCTTAAATCATTCAAAATTATTAAAAAATTTTGAATTTTAGATTAAAAAAACATTTTTAATAAAAAAACGTTGGATTAGGAAGAAATATTTTTAATAATTTGATTCTGTTCAATTTAAAAAAATGAAGTGAGACAAACAATTGAAAGCTTATTCGAAATCGTGTTTAAAATAAAAATAGTAATAAAATGAGGTTAAATTAATTCAGAGATTAGTTGATTTAATTAGATTAATTAATTTAAGAGATTAAATTAGCTTAAATGCATTTAAGTAATAAAAATTTATATTAGTAAATTGAAATGAGGTTTTAATAATGATAAAATGATATACTTGGATTCGAAATTAGGGCTTTTGTGAAAAAAAAAAATAGTGTTTCCGTTACTATTAAGGGGTAACACTGCATCGATAAAAATTGGATTTTTGAACCGGTTGAAGAAAGATTAATTAAGCTATCGATCCAATTTGTCTTTGGTCTCTAAATTTACCGTTTAACGAAGGCAAAAAAAAAATTACAGTAGTAAAGTTATAAAATACGACAAATTAATGTATTACGACTGTATTTCGACTAACAAAAAGCTGAGGCGTGAGCGAGGAAGCCACCGACGCAAGATTCACCAGCGGCGGTCATCTCATCGCTGAAGAACTCGAGTAGGAGATTTTGTTCGGTGGAGACGATAGTACCGGATTCCGGTGCGCCCTTATCGCACGCAATATCAGCGAGTAATTCAGCGCTGAGGGAATCGCCATCGCGGACTCGGACGTATTGGCCCGGACAGGGAAATCTCGTTTGATAGAGATGAAGACGTATGGCGAGGTCCGGATCGGTTTGTATCTGCCAAAACGAACGTCCGGGACAGGCTTGTGTACTCGCTGCGAGAATTCTTCTCGACGTTTCGTTCGCTAAATTAACGAGGCAACCGCAACGACATTTCGTCCCGATTTCCGCAGTAACTTCCGGTCTCTCGGCTGCTATTCCTTTTCCGTGTCTGCACTCCCAATCCCCAGGTTTCAAATTCCCGTGAAGATTCAATTCGCCAGCGCCACCGCACTCTTCGGTTTCCACTGCTTTACCCTGAAATCCGTTGTTTTTATTTATCATCGATTTTAACGATATTTGGCTTTGTTGGGGTTTGTTGATTAATATCATTAATAATTATAATTAGTGAATGAAAATTATTTTTAATTATTTTAATTTAAAATTAAATTTAAATAGTCATTAATTTAAATTAAATATTTATTAATTAAAAATTAAATAAAAATAGTAATTTATTTAAATTAAATACTTATTAATTAAAAATTAAATTTTAATAATAATTTATTTAAATTAAATATTTATTAATTCAATATTAACGTGATATTTTTATAATTTTCTTTATTGCTTTACAATTTCTTGTTTCGGGATTCAAATAATTTTTTTTATTTTGCCAATGTACGAAATTTCTACAAAATTTTCTTTTCTACAAAAATTAGAAAAAAAAATTAGAGAATCTCAAAAATTGAAATTTGTGCATCGCGCTGAGAATTGAATGATCGAATTCAAAAATACAAACCAAATTCGCGTGAACATTTTAAAAATATGCCAACAAAATTTTCGCAAGTTCTCAAGGGTGAAAATGATTTTTGGAACAACATTTTTCGGTATTTTGAGATGCGTTTTTGAAGATTATTTACCTGGCAAAACTTGGCTCCGTATCTTGGTGGCGGAGTGTCGCAAAAGCGGTACCGATTTCTTACGCCTCCGACGCAAGTGCTGCTGCACGGTCCCCATTGGTTCCAATGTCCCCAGCCCCCGGCATCGCTGTCTGAAAAATTTTGGTAGGGGAAAATTAAAAATTGGATGTTTAAATTAATTAACGAGGAAATTTAATAGAATTTTGGTTAATTAATCAGTATTAGAATTAAGGTTAATTAACGAGCCATACGATTAAGGTTAATTAATGAGAAATAGAATGAATAAAATGAATTAATGGCCAATCGAATGGAAGAGTAAATTGGGAAGTAATTGAAACGCGCTAGGAATCGAAATATTCGGGCTTGGTAATAAAATTAAATGGTTAAAGTGAAAAATCAATAAATCAATTACATACCGTGAAATCAAAACAGAAAAGTGGAATAAAAAAATTGACGAAACGAAAGTTACAAATAAAATGAACATTCGAACGAAATTAAAATAAAATATTTGATACAACAAAAAAATTATATAATACGAAAAATCGAAGTGAAAATCTGCGAAAATCAAGAAGTGACATTTGACAAAATGAAAAATCAAGTGAACTGGTATGCATGCCGTTGCTGAGAGGAAACGAAGCTGAATTACATTGGAGAATAAGAATACTATAAAAATATCTTTAAATTCTGTTGAATTGTACAAACGAGTACGGGTGCCTTGTATGACTCGCTTCCGTTTTTCCACTAAATAATACTTTATTAAATTCACATCGATATCGCTCTCGCGAGTGGTGCGCTTCGTTCGTTCGGTATACAAGACGATCACTCTAGTCGAAGAGGCTTCAAAACATTTCGAACGAGGGAGTGAAGGCGGATGATTGGGTATTTCATGTTCGAGAGACGTATGAAGTACAAACGCGTTTTCCTCTCGGTAAATTGGACCGTGATTTTTCATCAACGGACGAGCGTGGAATTAACGAAGCTACGATATTTTGAGAACACAATACAGCGAGGCATTTCCGCTCGGGTTTACTCAATTACGAAAACGTTTTCGCGTCTCCGTTTCGTGTTTTTTTTTTTTTTTTTTTTTTTTTTTTTTTTTTTTTTTTTTTTTTTTTTTTTTGTTTTTTTTTTTTTTTTTTTTTTTGTTGGTTGTATGTATTTCGAGAGAATCTTTCGGAATATCGTTACGGATGCGTTTATCTTCGTAAATTCGTTCGCACTGTGGACGAGACTGAGAGGGAAAGAAGCCTTGATTTTATCAATTTTTTCGATCCAACAATTGACTCGTTTTCCGGAAAAGAATTTCCCGGCTGTTAATCCTCTCTCG
The DNA here is from genome assembly GCA_030522765.1 of Ophioninae sp. B BG-2022a. Classification (NCBI taxonomy): domain Eukaryota; kingdom Metazoa; phylum Arthropoda; class Insecta; order Hymenoptera; family Ichneumonidae; species Ophioninae sp. B BG-2022a. The sequence continues at coordinate 47,621 of JAPYZJ010000368.1, forward strand.
CTACTCTTTTACCACGGAGCTTCGAAACTGAAAAGTTCCAATCCTCTCTCGCTACTCTTTTACCACGGAGCTTCGAAACTGAAAAGTTCCGAAGGAAGCGTTTTTCATTTTTTCAAAAATTAAGGAAACATTACGAAAATTTCGAAAAATTGTTCGTTGCTGCGAGGAGACTCGAATTCGAGAGTAATACGAGTCGAAAAACACGAGAAGCCGATTTATAATTATTTATCAGGCTATTATTGAGTCGTTGATTATAAATAATTATTTATCGATTATTATCAATCTTTTGGCAAATCTATACCCAAAACTTTTTAATTAATAGATTTAAGAAAATAATTATTTTTCACTTGTAAATAATTAACTAATCAAACCCCCTCTGTCCACACAAACATTTCTCTTTTATTTTAATTTTATTTATTGATTATCCGTTATATACCTGAGGGAGCGTTCAAGTATTACGTAACGGAATTTTTGAAGATTTTTGACCCCCCCTCCCCCCCTCGTAACGCATCGTAACGTTTTTCTGTTCTCCCCCTCCC